>WYDI02033379.1:13538-93585 GCA_009867235.2 Psittacus erithacus | reverse complement strand
CTTTCACTACAGCATACTATACATATATATATGTGGGGGTGTATATATATCATATATTATATATAAAAAAAATATATATTTTTTTATTTTTTATATATATATTTTGAGGCTTTCCAGAGAAGTAAAAGTGCAATTTTAAGTTTTCCTGAGAATGCTGTCCTTTCAATTAATAAAGATTTTATGTGGTCAAGTATCTGAAATGCTTGGATTTCCTTTAATTTCCACAATTTCCCATGTTAAAATAGACCCAATTTTGTTAGCATCTTTTAAGTCATAGTGGCTTCAAATGTAGCTATTTTTTATTGCACTTTTAATACAAATAGCCCTGGACAATTAATTAACAGTGCAGTATCTCATGGGTCTTTTCTTGTGATATACTGTAATCACCTGAGGTAAAAATCTTAGTCCCCAGGAGTGTATCAACATCATAGCTGCTATTTCTTTACACACAGAATTGCGGAGTGCAGTTGTCAAGCTCTGGCCATTTGAGACTTGAGGTCAATAATTCCTATTAACCACAAATGTTATCATTCCCTGGCTGGAGAAGTACAGGGTTGAGCATGTGTATCCTATGGAAGAATAGTCATCTGTTTGAGGAGAAGCACATAGAATAAAAATTAGCTTAAATTTTTCCATGTGCACCTGGCATGTCCATTTAAATAAAGAACACCAAAGGAAACATTAAACTCTCACACACCCAAAACCTGGCTCAAAACCATGGCTAACATTCTGGCAGTTCTGGAATTGATTGACAACTTTTTTAATAGGATAGACACAAGTCCTGGAGGCAACAGGCCTAGTTCATAGGGTATGTCACCACGATGAGGTGAAAATGTAACTGGGGCACATGCAAGCTTAACTTCTTCAAGACAAGAAGAAAAACAGTTGCAGTAACGATGTAGTTGCATGGACTTTGTTAGTCAGAGGGTGTATATTTATGGTCTCTAGCCAGCCTGTGTGTACTAAAGTCTGATCTGCCAAGTGAACACCGCTCTGGTTACCCTGCTAGCTTGAGTAAATTAGAGTACCATCACAATTCCTCCTTGTGATGGTTTAGTCCTCATTTTTATTTCACTGCAATGTTATCGTGTGGCTCTTGGTTACATGCTTTTCCCAACCAAATCTGAAAATATATTATCCCTGTTTCATTTGTAAGGAGATGATGGGGGAGAGGGGTGGCTGTGGTTCTCATGATACCAATGTAATTACTAAACCTAATTTCCACTATGTGGGACTCTGATAATCCCAGAAGTCTCTCCAAAGTTGTTTTCTTCTTTAAACCAGGATGTAGCCCCAAAATATACCTTATTATGATCAGTTTTACACCAGGAGCAAAGGAAATGCAAACTGCTGTCAACATTGGCTGCCAAAAAGCTTTGATCATGATGGATTTTATATAAATAGTAATCAAGGCTGTTGTTACAAAGTACTGTCCCAGTACTGCAGCTTCAGTGGGCTGGTTCTAAAAGCCTTTCAGTAAGCAGTGAGTGGAAACCACAAATGCATATTTATATTTACTAATGGCAAGAAAAATAGTGGTTTTAATCAGAAAAAGACAGTGTCTTTACTTCAGATAAAATTTAAAATCTCATTGTATCTGATAGCTATATGCTTCATTTTCTGGCCCTTTGAATAGATATTTTTTTATGGAGCAGAAAAACATCTCTGAGAAGATGATTTTGAGGATATTGCTGTTTTCTCTGCTGTGACGTAAGCCGTGAGCACACAAATCAGCATTTTTCTCCTTTAAACCACAACAAGAAGCTTATATTAATTTATTTTGACAGCATTTTCAACCCATATAGCAGTTTAGGACTATCTGTTTGTGCTACCTTCCTATCTTAGACAAGCAGTGCTTTGCGTGAGACTGTTAATTTGGCAAAGGGCATGGGTTCACTTTTGGTTTTCATAGACTGATAGATTTAAAGGCCAGAAGACACCATTATGAACATCTAGTCTGACCTCCCACTTCAATCATGGCACAAGCCTCACGCGATCGTTACTGCAACAAGATCATGACTTCAGTGTGAGATAGAAAGCAGCTTAAAAAGAACATCCACCCCTGAGTTGCCTTCCTCTAATTTTTAGCATTAATTTTTCCAGCTTCAAACTCCAGTCCCTGGATCATATCATTTTATAGGCATGCAGATTCAAAATGAAACATCATCCTCAACTGTCCATTTCAATTACATGTCTGTGATTTCATCTACTTGGATTTATCCCAATATTATAAGAATATTTATGTTACATAGTTGTCAGACCATGTTAAATAGACAGTAAGCATTCTTTTCACTTTATACTGGATGTTGTAAAAACAGTTGCAAAGCACGCATGGAATGTCAAGATCTTGGGCTAGGTCTGCGCTGGTAAGTCAGGAAGCATTCAACCTTGCTTTTGCTTTTTGAGAGCAGTTTGCATTCACTGAGTTAACATGCGTGAAGCCTGTTCACAGAGCAAATGCACAGCAACTATTGTCCTTTAAAAAACCAACCCCTGCATTTTCAAGATCAGTCTTTAGTAGGCAGATAATAATGAAAATTGGCAAGTGACAAAAAAGATAAGGGAAGGCAGTTGCAAATGTTTAAGAAATTATTATATACCTTGTGCATTTAAAGACAAAATAACAAAACCAGTTGTAATTTAGTTCACCTAAGAGAACAGCAGTAGAAGATTAGGTGGGAGGAAGGAAGATACTTTGAATAGGCTTATTCTGCCACTCATTTTCCCATGTACTCATCGTTATATGAAAGCAGACTTTGTCCAGACTTAAAACTTATCTGCAATTCACTATCTCAGGAATTCTAGTCTACAGAACTGGATCAATTTTTCAAGACGGCCAGAGCTCCAAATCTGGCATTGAAGTTCCACACAACCTGGGAAGTTTTTGGTGTGGATGTGAAATGCATTTGTGAAACTTCAGAAAGTCTTTGAGCAAATTTCTGTTTCTGAAATTTAAACGTTTTTCAGAGCCTTCCAGGCTCCCCCTATACAGCATAAAGAAAGAGGGCAGGGCTTGAACTCTGCTCCTGGTGCCTACTATCATGTGGTAGGTAGAGGGGTACCATGTTCATATAGGAATAGAATAAGATAAAGAACTAGAAGAAGATACTGCCAAGAGAAAATCCAGGTAAACATATTGCAAGAATTGATTGAGTTTGGTGACCTTTAAAACTTTCAAGTCAAGCCAGTTTAAAAAGCTACCATTCAGTACTTGCCTAGTAAAACTGGAAAGATTTACATTAATTTCAGAAAGTAGCCACCAGCTTCTTACTCTCTTGTAAGACATTAATATAGACTGATGTTTAACCAACAAACTGATGTTTAACAAAAAATCCACAAAATTTAACAAAACTTCCAAGATTTCCAGTTTGAAAATGGCACAGTTTGAGGAGCTAGACCACAGGAACTCATTAGCAACAATTTTTGTGAAGCAACTTACTTGTTTAGTAGCTATTTTCCATTTTCACAGTTTGGAAATGTGAAACACATCAAGAGACCTATGTGATAATATAGTATAATAATATAAATGGGTTTATGTTTATATTGACTACATATGAAACTTATTCTAAAATTTTGTTCTTTATCCAGGATTTGAAAATATCCTGGAAATAATTATATATAATTATGGATAAATAAATTTCTGTTTCAGACAAAAGTACTTTTTATGTATTAATGCCCTTTGATGAGACCCTTTCGGGATATCTAAAATCACTGCAGTATTCCATAAAACTTTAAGATTTTTTTTTTTCATAGTATGTACAAGTCCTGTCTGTTAGCATTTATTGCGTCAAATAATGCATTTTAAATTAGGCAGTCTCAATCAAGAATACATTTTACTATACCTTTTAGTATAAAATATTAAAACATGTACAAAATCAATATATGAGCAATAAGAAGGTATATATCTTTTCAAGAGTATTTGCACATTTGGATCCCCTTAACAAACTGGTTTTTAAAGGCAAAAGTTATCTGATACTGTAACTACATATGGTATTTTGACTTTGCATGTGAGTCTCGGCTCTACAAAGGGACATATAACATCACAGCAAACATGCCTTTGCAATTAAATGACCGTTCACAGTACAGCTCATATAAATACAAGATACAGTTCAAACTGTTTGGTAAAGAATGCCCATTCTTGTTACTCTGTGTTTTAATAGGCTATAAAATAAATGCAGAGTAGAAGGTATTTTTACAGCCAGAGGTTGTGATACATGATATGCATGGTTGTGTTAAGAAAATGCCAAAAATATGTACTTCAAACACCTATCACGCTTCTTAGGAGGGTTATATATGCAAAGCCATCAACATCCTGTGCTATCTTTAATGGAACAGGACTGACTGATCCTCTGGTGTTTACAGCATCAGCCCTGGTAAATGTCAAAATGTATGGTTCAGCAATGAAATACTGCCAGCTTCTTTTGTTTGTAGCCATATATAAGAAGGAGTAAGGAGACTGCATGGATGTAAAAAAAGGAGGGCAAGGAACTAAGTACTTTAAACCAGCATGAAATAAAGAATATCAACACCAGAAAACACAAACACACACAAACATAAAACGTGTGCATGGAGGTGGTAAGTGGCAGGGGGAAGGACAAGGGAAGTCAGGTTTGTTAATGGTAGCTGAAGGGATTTAAACAATGGAATAGATACACTGGGGGGAAAAGCAGTAGCATGAAAAAAAGAAGCCCATTAATAAAAGATGAGGAGGGATGAAATGAACAAGAGGTCTGCAGAGAAACTACAGCCCTTGTGGGGAGAGAAGCACAGGGCCCAGTTCTGGTGTTCTTTTTGAGCACTTCCTAGATACTGAGTACTGCTCAGAGGACAAATTAAAAGGCAGGGACTGTCAGCCTGTCAGGAATACTAAGCAAGGGTCTAGTCTCACACTTGCATAGGTGAATAACTATGAGAAACAGCTTGTCGTGCCAGCAGTCCCCAGTTTTTTCAGAATGAAATATATGCCCTTGAAGTTACTGAAATAAGTGTTTACAGTCAGGACCCTTCTCAACGGCATTTTATGCAAAAAAAAAAAAAAAGACTTTTCATGCCCATATGCTTCCAGAAGAATTTCCTGTAAAACAGCAGCTATCTAGGGATGTGTAGGAAAAAAGGGAGGAGTTGATAGCAAGTTCTGTGAGGTACGGCAGGGTTCGGGTCCCAAGGCTGCCAGACCAGGGAACAGGTCACAGCCATCGCTTACCTCCTCCTGTGCTTGGATTTCCTTCCTGTGGATACAAAGGGTAGAAGGGAGGCTGAAACATTTGTTGCTAGATCTGCATCTCACAAGCACAGTGGTCAGGATGTGGCCTCAGATCTGGAAGCTGAAAAGCAGTCTGATCTCCCACAGTTGCAGATATTTATTGCAGCCATAATCAGTTGATAAACACAGACACAAACCACAAGTTCTCTCACAAGAACAGTTTGTGAAGGCACAATCTGTGAGTAGACATTTCATTCTTACACATGGGATGTTTTTCTTTAGATTTTTGTATTAAAAATATAACTCCATTGTACTAGGGAATTAAATCAATTAGATCAATCTTTCTCAGCACGGTGAATCCTGAAAAGAAAGTGCTGGCCCGTATACTGGGTCCTTGCAAGTACATTCCCAAAGGGCACACGCTCCAAGACTTCAGATAGCAGCAGGCTTTTAAATTCATGTTAGATTGAGAGCAGGAAATAAAGAGTCAAAAAGTGTTCTCAGCCAAAATAAACCATTTTTTCTGGTGAAATGTTTTTAGATTTGTTGCTCTTCTTACTCCCACTCCTCTCCCCCTTGCCCTCTCCTGCCCTCAGCTAAAACTAATTGCTTAATCTAGTTTTTAGTAGTTCCTTAGAAAATCTGTCTTCTAGAACTGGCTCTTATCTTGAAATTTTCTGCTCTCTTGTCTTGCCTTACTTGATGCATAGACAAAACATATAATGAAGCATATCAAAACAAAGGTCTCATGTTCATACCTGTGTAATAGCAAAATTCAGATCCTGAAAATACATCAATTTTTCAGCTGTTCACCTAAACACTGAATTCTTCAAAACCTAACATGCTCTTTTCCTTTCTTTTCGACAGCAAAATTTGGAGAGTAACCTCACCAACCTTATTAAGAGGAATACCGAACTGGAAACTCTTTTGGCAAAACTCATTCAGACTTGTCAACATGTAGAAGTGAGTACTGACCTCCATTTGAGATTCTTGCAAATTTAATTACATTCACTTACAGCATTTGTGAACAAAATTTTAAACTAAGGAAAAAAAAAAGCACAGAACTAAATTAAAATAGTTGTAAACTAATATGGAGCTTTTTCACTGGTAAGTGGTATTCTCAGTACTGTTTACCTTCTTTCCTTTCTACTCCCTGTTAATTATGATATGTTTGTATGGCTCCCACCACTACTATATTTGAGCACATCACTCACTAACTGCAGCATGTTTACCTTTTGGAGTCCTTTGTGTGGCAGAGTAATATTTACAGGTAGAAAACTAAAGCAAATAAATAGTAATGCCGAGGATCACAATGATACTTAGATTTCTATGGGCCACTGATATTTTTTTAATCAGAATGAAGTATCTAAATACATTTCTAAACTCAGAAGTCATGCATATAATATATTCACCTTCAGCAGAAGATGCCTAGAAGCCTTTGATTTACATATTTCACTTTGCATATTCAGTTACATATTCCACTTTGAGTATCACAGAAAATCTTTAGCAGGGAGGGATCGGAAGTCATATTTCTCCAAAATCTGTGGATTTTTTTAGGTGGCCCCATGGGAGCTGCTGCTCTGCATGCTCTACATGACTAATTCAGCCATGGGAGCTGACGCAAGAAGAGGTCAGAGTCCAAAAGAGATATCTATATTATTTTTTTTTTTAGCAAAATTTTTCTTTTTACTTTTTCCCACCCTTGAAGATCTTTTCAGTTATTTGTAATATATTCAGGTCAACAAAGCCAAAACCGCTATGAACAAAGACTAGGAAAAGCTCAACACTGTGAGGTGCATGTCCTTTTTGATAGATATACTGGATTCATTAGGATACATCAAGGTCACCATTTGCAGTGCTATCTTTTTCTTAAGTTCTGAACTCAGTTGAAGATGGCATGGGAAAGTTAATGAGGTACGAAACAGAGGAGCTAGCACAGGCAAATATTGCTGATTTAGAGTGGAACAAGTTTTAGAACTCAATCACAAAGAAAAGATGTTTTCATCTGTACAGCTAACTACTAATCACTAATAAGATTAGTAAGGAAAACTTATTTTACCTGTGAAAAATGCTTGGTTTTTTGTTTGCATTACAATGTTGTCTATTGACAGGTTTCTGCATAGGACCATTTCATTTCTTATTGCATTGTAATTCCTGCAGCAGCCTCATTTATTAAGAAAAGAGTGCATTCTATGTTCCTAGAAGACAGGCAGCATTAAATAACAATGGTGCTGTGTAGAAAAGGTATTCCACTTTGAGTATGGTTGTCTATACATGTGAAAGGAAGCCAAGTTTTTTCACCAGTGTTACCTAATGAATAGCCCTGGGGAATTTGAGAAGGGAGGTAGCCTTAACCTTCAACATTGATATGATTTTAAAGAAATTATCTGTGACATAGACTGCCATAACAGCCACATGTCACACATACAGAAAGGCACTTGGTTTTTAGAGAAGCCTGTTTTTCTTCTTTATAAATCCCATGGGAGTTCTCCATAGGGTTCTTCTCTTCTGTCTTTTTCAGACTAAAATTCAGTGATCTAATTAAGCCCAAGAGCAACTTTTGCTTGTGAATAGATTCAAAGTTACATCTTGAATATTTGACATCTGCTTATTGTCTGTAGTAATGGCACATGCTGCAGAAACAAAAAAAATCTATCCCCCAAAAAACCCAAACCAAATAAAAAACCAAAACAAACAAAAAAAACCCAAAACAAACAACTAAGACTGTTCTTCCCAATAGATCATCTGTTCTTCCGAAGAGACTATGAAAGTTTATCCACAGTATCAGACATGAGGTGAATTTTTTGAGTTCTTTTTATAGGCAGCAATAACACCAGGCAGAACAACTGTAGAATCAGCTGAAACAACTGTAGCAGGTAACAAGAGGCAGACACAAGTCATGTTTTCTTCCTCTGTATATAAAACTTGAAGCAAAACCCACGAAGCAGATGGGCTCAGGATAGCATAAGGCCTCTTCTTCATTGGTGGCCTACTTCCAAGATGGGCTAGATCAAGAAAATTTAACATCACTCCTCCATCTCCTCTGCAATTCTGCAATATATTACCAACTCTGA
Source organism: Psittacus erithacus (assembly GCA_009867235.2). Classification (NCBI taxonomy): domain Eukaryota; kingdom Metazoa; phylum Chordata; class Aves; order Psittaciformes; family Psittacidae; genus Psittacus; species Psittacus erithacus. The sequence continues at coordinate 85,308 of WYDI02033379.1, read as the reverse complement.
GGTTTAGTACTACAAAAAATCCAATTTCATCAACTGGTAACAGATGCGCTACTGTCCCTGGAGTACTGTTTTAGAAAATTTCTCTGTAGACATAAAGCAATAGCAGCAAAATTGTTAATGGATTCCTACCACATTTCATTAATCAAATTCATCTAATTAGCATTTAAATTAGCTAAATATTAAGAAATGTGCTTCAATCAAAACCTCGGACATAGGCCACACTGGAAATCAGGCAAGTGGGGATGTGGAGGTAAACTTTAAAGCTATTTCTGTTTCTCAGAGCTCTATGAAAATTTCAGATATGATATGAATATCTTCAGTGTCAGAGAAGCTAGAGATTTTTTAAAGTCAGTACAGTCTTTCTCTGTGTTTCTTCATGGCAGAAATTCATCCCAAACCAGGAACCCAAATGAAGCAAACAGTATATTAGTTATAACATCAATGTTACAAATTTGAAATCACAAAATATTAAGAAAAGCTGAATTTCCAATGAATGTATTAGTGTTGCCGTATGAACTTGCTCAAAAGTTGAAATCAAACAGGTAGTTAATTTTATAGTAAATGTTTTCTTTTTCATTTTTTGATACAATATACTACAGATAATTATGTAAAATAAATTGTATGGAATTTGTAAACATGTAAAAACATAGGTAGTACACTTTGAAAACTGCTGTTACATAATTTCATTTTCCTTAACTAATTTAAATAATTTTAATCGTGTTATTTTAATGTTGATTTAGATTTGGGGGGGGCTTAAAACCAGTTAAAATAATAACAATAATAAAGGAAGCTTTGGGTTTCATGCATAATTTAAACTTTGAAAAACAAGGAAGGAAAATGAATTATTATTCCTTGTGTTAGAGTTACCAAGATTTTATTAAGGGGTATATAAACATAAAAAACCCATTTATGCTAATTATTGTTTATTTGTAGAAATAAATACTAACATTTCTAAAGCCTTTGTCACATCATAAACAAAAATTTTCAATATTACATGAAAAATGAAAAAAGAATGTCCTTTTCATATGGAGCAGAAACTGATGTTTCTGAAAATATACAACAAACAGGCTCTGTGTCTTTTAAATAAATGAATTCTCACCAGCCAAACTCAAATGTTGTTACAGAGCCACTGTTTCTCATCAACCAAGTGAGCTGTTAATGGGCTTCCCACAACCAGCTTCACTGAAGATTTATTATCTACCCATACATCTTCCCCATCAGGCAACTGTAACTTCATTGATAACAAAGGCCAAATCCCAGTCTCTCTGTGTTTGAAAACTAATACTTATTCCCTTCTGAGGGTTATTTTCACTTTTCTCTCACAAGCAAGCAGGGACTGGTTGGGGACATTCGTTATCTGGAAACTGGATGCCTTCCAACCACTGAGGAGGGGGGATCTGGGGCTGCCTTTCATCACGGCAACAAAGGCATAAATCTTGCCTATTTTTAGATAGAGTTTATCAATTTATAACAGGATCTATCCTGATGGGGAACCTGATCTTAGGAGACTTGAGAAGTCCACTTCTAATCTTGCATTCCTGTGGGTGGATCTGGGCATATCAGCAGAAAAGCTTTTGTGAATGAATCAAGCTAAACTTGTCTACTGCTTTAAGTATAGCAAAGATATTATTAAGCATTTTATAATAATAATTTTGATATCTGAATGTCTGATTTCATGCCTAATACGAAAGTATAGTCTGAGCTAATAGTTTAAAATCCCATCTTCTCAAAGGGAACCACACCTGAAAAGTGAATGCTTGAGACTATAACAAACCTTTCTTTCTCAAATCCTTCTGTTTTGTTAGGAGCACCCTGGCATGCTGGTTTTACCCATCCTTTAGACACAACCCTAGCATGCTTTTTGTTTTACACTCATTTTTTCATCTTTCCATTCTCCCTTCCTCTATAATCCAGTCTATCATTTCTTGGCTTTGCAGAAACCCCAAAGGCTATTTATCAGCAATGTTTTGTTTTCCTTCCTTGGAGACAATGGCAGATCTGCAACCTCATTCTTTTGATCAGGCTGCTTTCTTCCGAGCACCCCTTCGCATAGGGTAGTGCTCTGGGTTGGCCCTGTGAGTCAGCTCTGCTCCTTGCTCTGTTTAGGGAAGGTGGCTGTGGCTGCCTCCCCAGGGACAGCAGGCTTGGCTCCATAAAATGCTAAACTGATTCATAGGATAAAGTATAATTCTCTCCACAAACTAAGAAAAAGGAATAGAAATGGCTACTAATCTGAAGTATGTTAACTTGTAGTTCACAGCATTCATGCATCTCATAGTATCTTTAGAAAACTTTATAAAAAGCATTAGGTACTGTCTTGGGGAGTTTTATCTTTAAATTCTGTGGATATTCACCCATCAAGAGAGCCCTTTAGTATGTGGCTGAATCAGTGTGTGGCTCCGTGTGCGTTCATAGAAACGTTCATGTGTGTCAGTAAAGTAGCTACTTAGTTCTGGAGCTATTACAAGGAGAAGATGTTTGAGGGAAAGCAAGGTAATGTAAATGTTACGTTCGGTTGATATGCTGGAGGGAAGGAATGCCATCCAGAGGGACCCTGACACGCTTGATAGGTGGGCCAATGCCAACCTCATGAACAAAGCAAAGTGCAGGGTCCTACACCTGGCTTGGGACAATCCCAGGCACAGCTACAGGTTGGGTGGAGAAGAGATTCAGAGCAGCCCTGCAGAGAAAGACTTGAGGGTGTTGATTGATGAGAAACTGAACATGGGCCAGCTTCAATGTGCACTCACAGGCCAAAAACCAATCGTATCCTGGGCTGCATCAAAAGAAGCGTGACCAGCAGGTCAGAGGAGGTGATCCTGCCCCTCTGCTCTGCTCTTGTGAGACCTCCCTTGGAGTATCGTGTGCAGTTCTGGTGTCCTCAACATAAGAAGGACATGGAACAGTTGGAACAAGTCCAGAGAAGGCCACGAGGATGATCAGGGGGCTGGAGCACCTCCTGTATGAAGACAGGCTGAGAAAGTTGGGGCTGTTCATCCTGGAGAAGAGAAGGCTGCATGGAGACCTCATAGCAGCCTTCCAGTATTTGAAAGGGGCCTACGAGGATACTGCATACTGAATCCCTTCATCAGGGACTAGTGAAGGACAATGGGGTAATGTGTTTAAACTTAAACAGGGGAAGTTCAGGTTAGATATAAAGAAGAAGTCCTTTACTGTGAGGGTGGTGAGGCACTGGAACAGGTAAATGCTCCATCCCTGGCAGTGTTGAAGGCCAGGCTGGACAGAGCCTTGGACAACATGGTCTAGAGTGAGGTGTCCCTGCCCATGGCAGGGGGGTTGGAACTAGATGATCTTAAGGTCCCTTCCAACCCTAACTATACTAAGATTCTGTATTTATGCTTTGGCATAAATTAACAGCCTATGTACGAGCCCTCTCCCACAGCTGAGGGAGAAAAAGGTCTTGCTGGATCCAGTCCCACTGGGTCAAACACAGCTGAAGTATTCACTCGTAACAAATGTGCTGTGTAAATTGCTCATGGAATATCTGAAAATTTCTCAGTGAGCCTTGGACAAATCTTCCAAAACCACTATTGTAAAATTGTGATTGACAGGCCTAGGATATGTCAATATAAGTCAGTCTGTGGGTGACAGCATCCCTGTGGCTATACCAACCCACTGCTAGTTCTCCATTCTTCTCGCCATGTGCTGGAGGGGTGTCAGCACCTTGCAGCACTGCCACCTTCCCCTGCATATCTGTCACATGCTAAGCAATGGGAGCAGCATCCTGCTCTGATGGCCTGTGCATTTTCCATCTGTATGCAGCTCCAGACTTAGCCGTTTCTCAGATGAATCAGGGAAGGATTTAATGCTGTAAGTGATTAGGTTCTCCCCTTGGTTTTGGTGTCACATGTTTTCTTGTCTGACAAAGTGCTATGTCACAGCAAATTTGATTCTTTGTCATGGTTCCCAAGAAGCATTGCTTCTATGAATGTGTGAGGCTTCTGCAAACATCCTTTAGACCATTACATCTATTGGCATAAGGCACAAATTTGAGCATTATCCTTCTTTGCCAGTTATTCTTTTTTTTCTAAGCAATTTGAGTTTTGTTTCTGGACATTTTTCCTCATCTTTTATAGGAAATATATTATTAAATGTCTGTTATTTAGTCAATACCATGAAGCTTCTCTCATCTGTTAGCCAGCAACATAATCTGAACTCAGCTGGAAGAAAAATTGGAGCAATTATCTAGGGGGGAGGGGAAAGGAAATAGGTTTTGCTTGTAGACAGCTTTATAACATCTGTATCTCAGTCTTTCTGTTTGTTTTGTTTTCAATTCACCAAATGTCACAGGAAGCAAATTCTGGACACTGCTGCAAAATCATTTTTTGTTGTATAAAGAAGGGAAAGCATTTTCCTGTAACTGTAAAACCCTCAAACTGCAGCATCTTTTCTTTGTAATGGAAATGTAAAGTTTCTAGCTCACTTCTAAAGATTTGCTGTCAGCTAAATCTCAACATAAAGTTCCCAGTCAAAAATTGGTTTTATGTGTGTTGAAGGTTTTTTTTTATAGACACGTTGTATAATCACCTCCTAAAAAAAACCCAGCCCAAAACCAAACAGTAGTATATTGAAAGACTCTTTATTTCACTCGCACAGATACTGAACACACATATCGGACAGTTTAAATCACTCTAACAACAGCAGTGCAAAAGTGATAAAGAGAAGATGGCAGCACCTGGGAAATTCTGCTGTTGCCTTTTGTGTGTGTGTGGCTCATCAAAAAGAGATTAGTCAAATGGAAAAATTAGAAGCAATGAAAATTCATTTCTGGTAAGACTTGAGCTACAAGATAGCTTATTCAAATTTTGTAATAAAATGTCTTCATCAGTTTTTATATAAGATAAATATAGCATTTCTCTTACTTGAGGGACAGCAAAATCAAAACTAGTCTTTCAGCATGATACCCTGAGGACACTCAAACAATAAAGAGGCTTTGTCTGTGACAATAAAAACTAGCAACTACTCTTCTTTCACTAAGTTTCATGGTACTCGCTCCTTTTCTTGAGATTCAGGACCATTTCAGTCTAAAGCCCAAGTAAAGTGAGAAGTCCTCATTAGGAAAATCTGTATATAAATCCTGCTGTCTGAATCACAGCAAATGGCCTTCATAGTCATACAAAGGTTACCACTGATAGTCTGGAATGAGGAATTTACTTTGCTGGGGTGGTGGAGGTTTTTTTAGATAGTAGGAAAGGGGTAATTGGTTAAGTAAGTGTTTATCATCACCGTGAAAGCAGCTAAATGGAAAGTTGCTTTTTGTCTGCCCCAGGATCTTCCATTTTTGTGGAGATGCTTTTTCAGCAGTTAAATTTATTTGCAATATTTAAGTGCTGAAAGTAACTGACATTTTTTGATTGGTGAAACAGACAGGAAAATATGACTTAAAGGAAATTGGGAGTTCTTGCTCTCAATAAGAGAGTAATTAGCAAACTTCATGATGTGCATAGGACCCTAGAGAGGAGTTTACAGCATTTTTTTCCTAAGACAGTTTCTAATGAAAGAGGGTACAAAAGACACTTTCTCTATTAACATTATTTGGAGGAAATATATGGCATGATCTACTTTTGGTTTCTAATTATTTTAGCTCTATATTTAATTCCATTATCATAAAACTTGATTTCATTCAATGAAAATCTCAAGTAAGTTTTAGTCATTCTTAATTTTATATAGCATTAGATAAAAGAGAAACTTCAGAAACAAAAACTGACAAAACATGCTGCATGGCATGTGGCAATACAGAAAATTGATTCAAGGATGTCCTAAGTTGCATGCCCAGTAAGCTGTAGCCTAGTAGTCAAATATTATTTGCCTAAAGAATTATTTGACTGCTTTTATGAATTACTAATTAAATGTATAGGTGGTCCTATATATATATTTATATAGATCTGCAGCAGTTATGCAAACATTTTATGGTATGTACTGGAATACGTTGTTGCATCTACAACTGCTTGTAACTTCTGGAAATTGGTGTCAAAATTATGATAATAGGTCACACAGATTGTATATAAATTAATAGCAGCACTTGCCATTGCCTCTTAAGGCAACTGGTTCCCTTTCATAGAATCATAGAATAGTTAGGGTTGGAAAGGACCTTAAGATCATCAAATTCCAACCCCCCTGCTATTAAACCATGTCACCCTAGGCTCTGTCCAGCCTGGCCTTTAACACCACCAGGGATGGAACATTCACAACTTCCCTGGGCAACCCATTCCAGTGCCTCCCACTCTCATAGTAAAGAACTTCCTCCTTATATCCAATCTAAACTTCCCCTGTTTAAGTCTGAACCCATTACCCCTTGTCCTTTTACTACAGCCTCTAATGAAGAGTCCCTCCCTAGTATCCTTATAGGCCCCCTTCAGATGCTGGAAGGCTGCTATGAGATCTCCACGCAGCTTTCTCTTCTCCAGGCTGAACAGCCCCAACTCTCTCAGCCTATCTTCATATGGGAGGCGCTCCAGTCCCCTGATCATCCTCATGGCCCTCCTCTGGACTTGCTCCAACTGTTCCATGTCCTTCTTATGTTGAGGACACTAGAACTGTACACAATACTCCAAGGGAGGTCTCACAAGAGCAGAGGGGCAGGATCACCTCCTCTGACCTGCTGGTCACGCTCCTTTTGATGCAGCCCAGGATACGATTGGTTTTCTGGGCTGCGAGCACATACTGAAGCCAGCTCATGTTCAGTTTCTCATTGATCAACACCCTCAAGTCTTTCTCTGCAGGCTGCTCTGAATCTCTTCTCCACCCAATCTGTAGCTGTGCCTGGGATTGCTCCCACCCAGGTGTAGGACCTTGCACTTGGTATGGTTAAACTTCATGAGGTTGGCATTGGCCCACCTATCAAGCGTGTCAGGGTCCCTCTGGATGCCATTCCTTCCCTCCAGTGTGTCAATTGAACCACACAGCTTGGTGTTATCAGCAGACTTGCTGAGGGTGCACTCAATCCCATTGTTCTGTCACCGACAAAGATGTTGAACAGGACTGGTCCCAGTACCGACCCCTGAGGGACACCACTTGTTACTGGTCTCCAGCTCAACTGGGCATCTCTTTCACTCCATCTCTCTCTCTGTCTCACATCCATACACAGGTATGTGTTCACATTCTTGTTAGATGAATATGCCTGCAAAACCTTGTCCTTAGACAGAAAATGTGGTTTAGTTCACTGTTACTTAACTGATTAACTAAAGGAGCAGGTAATATTTTGTGCCTGCCATCAGAGAATGTAACTTGTCAGTCAAAATGTTACTTTTTGGAGCCCTCTGTTTTTATGACATTTACCTTTATTGGAACAAAATACTCCTGAGTTCCTCCTTTTTCTGCCTGACACAAACAGCTAAACTGCAATTAGAGCAGCAAGGAGACCAAAAGCATTGGTCTTTTAGTGAGTATGTTAAACACTCTAGACTAAAGACCCCAGATCCTGAATGAGAGTTTTAAGCACCAAACTGTTGGTTACAAAGGCACTGGCTTAATTTTCGTTAAAGGATAGATAGTCCTTTGAAATTCAATGATTATTTAGTTGGTTTTGGTTTTCTACCCTAAATGAAGCACACTAAGTGGAATATTTTGCTCAGTACAAAACAAAGGCTTAGTGTCAGCAGGAAAAACAAGATCGAAACAATAAATAAGTAAATATTGTTCAATTCAAAATATATTTTTATTACTTAGGTTCAAAGAAAGGACTAACATAAAGGACAAACATAATGACTGAAAATAAATTATTAATGTGACCTTTTTACTGCATTTTAAAAAAATGGCATCCCTCCTAGGGCTTAGTTTTACAAACAGCTTAATCTGATTTTAAGCCTCATTGCTGCCCAAAGTCTTCCCCACCTCTGTGTCTGCCCTCCTTACTGTGTCAGACAGGTGAGCTCAGCCATTTCTCCAGGTGGCTACACCAGCTCCTTTGGAAAACAGGGAGTACCTTTTTTCTTTTTGGCAGCATGATCCCAGGGCAGTTTAACCCAGTTGTGAAACAGTAGTTTGTCTTGCAATAAATGTCTTTCCTCTGGTGTGCTTTCCTATCCCAAGAAATGTGAGCTATAGTTCCAACATGATGCTGCACTTGTGTTTTATAAAAACAATACTTGGTTCATTGAAGCAAGCCTAGTCGATGGGCTTTACAGCTGTCAGAATAAACATCCCTGGAGTAGCTCTTTGTAAAGAACTTTCCAGATTACCTGAGGTTTAGATTTTTTTTATGTTGTTAGTGGAATTCCTATAAAAACAATTTGTTTATTTTCCATGAAACTTCTGGTTTGGTTTGGTTTTGTGGTTAAATTTTAAATGTCACTAGAGAACTGCTAGGTATCTTGCTGGTTAGTTTCTCAACAATGTGCTTCAAAGCACAGTGGGACAAAAAACTTAAATATTTTAGTAAGTAACATGAGTATTTAAAACTTCTAAAAAAGTTTACTTTTAGTCAAGATTGGGGCAGATAGTCTTATCAGCCTGACCCAAAGCAGGTTAGATATCCTAGCCTAATTGATTCTTTATTCACAAAAATTCCTAAATAGCTAGAGTAAGTTGCTGTATTTTAGCAGTGACCTTTGTTTAACCTGCTCCAAGACTGCCTCTAAACACAGTTCTCCTAGTTAGAGATAGATGTGGAATGCAAATAAAAACAAAGCCTCTGGCACACTTGAAATGGGAGATGACTATTCTTTTTTCCTTTTGCACAGATTCAGAATAAAGGAGTTGTAGGTGATCCACTCAGATGGCAATCTGATTAATATCAAATATTTCCAAAGGCATTGTTTGTCATAATAGATAAGATCAGTTTTACACTTAGACTAGGCAAAATCTGAAAAAGCTTTATTCCAGGAGTTGCTTTTGCTCTACAGAAGACAAAATTTAATAACCCATAATATCAAACAGGGATATGAAGTGAAAGAAGTTTGAATCTATGGCTGTCATTCAGCCCAGTCATCCATAAAAAGAAACGGAAGACATATATTCATAAATGCATATTAATCATCCTTTGTATTTCATTAAATAAATTCATGAAACATGGATGATGTTAAAACATTACTTCAGTGTATTGGACTTTATGAAGAAAACTTACTCACCTTACAACATGGAGTACTTAAAAAAATAATAGGCCTCTCTGTACTCTCTACTTGAGTATAATCCTTTAATTCATCTAGACTCTCATCCAAGAAAACATGACAATGAAGAAAGTTTTCTTATAGGTACCGGCCATTATGTATCATCACTTTAGGTTGGTTTTTTGTTTGGTTTTGTTTTTTTTTCTGTTTTCGGGTTTGGTATAAGAAGGACTTCAGGCTCAAAATCTGGAGTGAACTATGTGGCAATGAGGTTACTGTTGTTAAGGGAAATCATTACAATTTGCTTTTCTGATAGTTTTATTTATTTGTGAGTATACAGTAATTCTATAACCATGAACTCAAACCCATAAAATAAAGTTGATATCTCTTCCTTACCTGTATATCCACAGCTGCAAAGAAATTAGTTTTGAGGAACTGAGACCATTTTTAAATAGTAAAGCTGAAACTCAAATTCATACCACACTTTCCAAAGATCACAATCTCTATACAACCTACTTTCTTCCATTTTGTGTAACCGGCGGAGGACTAATGAATAAAAATTATTCTAGTTTTGATGAAATTATGTCAGAGAGTAGAGTCTTTAAAAAGCTACCCACCCTAATTTGAGATATCTTATTTTGCTTGACTTTTAGAGATTATTTGCCCAAAAGACACACGTTCATTTCCACTTGCAGACAAAATTGCCTCAAGCATAAAGAATCTCAGAGGCAGAGTTTTGCTCCTGCAAGGAAAATTCACTAAAAGATCCTTTGATTCCAGTATATTATTTAAGAAAGTGTTCATGGGTATGAATCTAGCTTTTTCACACTCTGCCCATATAAGCTCCACTGTAACCTTGAACCTCCAACCATGTTGTAGTTCTGTGCTTTCCCAAACATCTGCTGGGGACTTTGAAACCACCACATTCATTTTCTTATGACCTAAGCTGTAATTTAACTCAGGTCTCTGAAGATGAAAGCCAAGGAAGTCTCTGCAGAGAGCAGAACACTTTCCAAAGCAGTTCTCAGCTTGTGGAGCTCAGAACAACTGGCCTGTCTCTCCCCTTCAGGTCAGGAGGGCTTGTATCCAGCTCCCTGTCAGACATCTGAGGAACCCCCATTTTTCTTTTTCTTCTATACCCATTCCCTAAGGCAAGGGCCAGCAGCCCCTATCCATCTGTCTAGAAAACCTAGAGAGCCCTGAATAGTTTTGCTTCTTTTTTATTTTTTTCAGTAAACTGTTCGAGGTCTTCAGATATTACAGAAATAGGAATAAATTCACTACAAAAGTAGCAGGACTGGAATCAGTCCTTGCTTTCTTGTTTGTAGTAGAGAAGTCAGAATTTTTGCTAAATCATAACAAGGCCTCCTAGTCAGCTTTAAAACTGAGTTTATAAAAATGAGTCTACAAAACATAAAGCTTCAGGTTTGAAGTAGTTCTGTACATGGATTTTAAGGAATTGGTTGATTCCAAAACTAAGTGTTTTCATATCAGTAAATTTTTTTACAGAAAGCTGTCCTAAAGTCTAGCATAAACTGTCAAGCAATAGACATCTCAGATAAAAGAGTCAGCATTCATTTGGGATGGAGGAAGCCCAGATGAAGTCTGCTCTCTATGATTCAGAGCTACCCACAACCAAAGTGAGCAACACAGCCTCCAGACTTTTAAGTAACTCCTTGGAAAGTGGGTTTGCTTTTAATGTGGAAAAAATGTAGAATGTAAAACCTCAAATATTTTCACCAGACAGAACTCGCAGTCCTTGGCCAGCCCCAGCTGGAAGCTATTGTCAAGGTTGCTGTTCATCAAAGGACTCAAGCAGAAGGCAGAGCTTTATTCTGGTACTTCTGTAGCACCTGTACAGTGGAGCCCTGCTCCATGCCTGTGGCTCTGGTCTGACATATACAACAGAAACATACAGTAAACATGCAAGTAAACAATATCCAATGGTAATCTCACAAATAGTCCCTTTAGGGCCACAGCTAATAGGGTACACTTAAAGCTAGGCATGTGCTCAATTATAAAGTTATTACTGAATCAGAGGCCTTGTAGGCTGAAAATTTCAGGAGTATTTCAACTTGAGAAAAGCCCCCAGATTAAAAGTGGGGTGTTTCATATAAAGCTCAGACCTATCAAATAATTTTGGAATATTCTTTTCACTTTTAATAAGCTTGTGCAAGTAATAACATTGGAAATGTCTTCAAACTAAGTTTGTAAAAGAGTAAACTTTTTAGATTTCAAAGAAAAGAGAAGTCTACAGTCAGTGCATAAGACATCCAAAGGTTTTTTCCATGTGTTTTTTTCTTAGAAGGTTTTACTATTAATATGCTATTATTCGAACCAATCAGAACATTAAATGAAATAATGTTGATTTAACCTTTCTGTAACTCTATGTTTCATGACAGTTGCCCCAAAGATTAATTAGATTTGCTCAACAAAATGAATTGGTGATGTAAATGGTAATAAAAGTAACACTTTGAGTGGAAGCTACTCAAAAAACCTCTGAAGTGTTACTGTAATTAAGTGCCAAAATTGGCTCTGGTGGGAGCAGACCTCAGTATTGACAAAGACAGAGTTGCATCCATGTACAGTGGATATAATCGCTGCCCCTGACTGAGCCCATTTGGGATTCCCTGCTCCTTGGTGGCATTTAGTCTGCAAGTGAAACTGGAGTCAGGGCTGGGGAAAATGGTGTACTGGACAGCGTGTTGAAAACAGCTCTGCAGAGTTCCATGCCAAAATATGGTTCATGACAGGAGGGTATGGTGACGAGATGAGATCCCAGAGTGGTGGGACAATGAGAAGAGGGGGAATAGGAGGGACAGTGATGACTGACATCTAGGATCCTTAAGTGGTCAGTGGAGAGAGACAGGCAGTGCCAGAGGCTTTGGGTGAGCTGCTTCATGGTCTGTCTCTTCTTATGGACCATGGTGGGAAGTCAGGTAGAGCAAACAGTTAATGCAAGGAGATAAATAGGCACCTAAAACTGCATTGTGGAAGCACTTACTATGTCTTTGCTTACTATCTGCAGATCTCCCCAGCAATTTCAGAGCCATCTGATCCCTTCCAAAACCAAATATATTTTCTCTTTATAATCCTGATATCTTACTTAATAGTTAAGCCTGTAAAATATGCAATCAACTTTAATTTTATGAAGATCTGAGAAGGATAATCCAAAACCTTAATGAAAACAGGCTTTTGTATACAAGTTCCCTCTTTGCCCAGGGGATTACACATAATATGGTTAGTTATAAAATTGGCCGTGGTCCAAATTCCAATAAATACGCATTCACTTAATCTTAATGAGCTCCATAATGTGCTTACAGGTAAATGCATTTTTAACACATTGTTGGAAGAAAATGAAAAACAAAGGCTGAGGCTGATCAAGGGACCCGTTGGACTGAAAAATAACCAAGAGGAGAAATATAGTTACTATATAGTTACTTGCCGCCTGGAACTATTCCATGCTCTAGTTCACCACTGGCTCTTACTAGCTCAAAATAAAAGGTGATGTTGCCCTAGGAGCAATTGGTCAGGGATGCAGGGATGAAGGCTGTCCACCTTCTCACAAAGTGCAAATGGAAACAGCTCTGAAATCACTTCTTTAGATTTCTCTTTATTCTATGATCAGAACATTTTGCCTTTTTCTCTGACTCCTTATACATACATGTAAGATATACATAGTACTGCTGGTGGGGAAGTACATTTTTCTTGTCATACAGAATGTTGACTTTTCACTGGGAAAAAAATCAATCTTCCCCAGAAACAAAACATTTTCAGCTGAGAACCAAACTTTTCCATTTTAAGTTTTCCACAAAGGTCAATATTTTCCATAGAAAGCTAATGTACTTTGTGAGGTTTTTTGCATTAAAAAGTTTCACTGGCTCATATATTTATACTGTAGAAAACTGCATGAGTAGTATAGCTATTATTTTCTATCTGTATGAGGCAAAGCGGTAATAATAGTCAATACACACAACTTGGTAATGTCGTTTGGATCTTTGTAAATTCAGCAAATCAAACATTAGGAACCATTACGAAAGTAACCAAGATGACGTAGAGAACCTGTTGTGCCACTATGTAACTCCACAGTTTGCACCTTGAATACTTAGTATAGTTCTGCTCCCCATATCAAAAAGATGACAGACCTGGCCAAGTTTCAGAGAATAAAAACAAGGATGATTTAAGGTATGGTACAACTTTCATACAAGGAAAAACTGAATCGCTTAAGAATATTCAATGTCAGAGGTCTTCTTTTATAGTGATCTATAAAAGCACAAGCAGCACACAGATTGTGGATAGGTATCACAAGTTCACTGTCCTTTCCAATAAAAGTACTTGGGATTATTACATGCAGCTAGAAGGAGACAGGTTCAAATCCCTCTAGGGGAGGCAGTTTGCTTGACTGCAAGTTAAGCTCTGATGCACATTGCTGTAGCATGGTGGGCATACTTCAAGTTTGCAGGGGTTGAAGAAGAAGCTAAAAAAATCCACAGATGACTCTTCTGAGGATTAGTAATGATGTAGAAATTGTGTCTGTTTCAGGAAAACTGAGCTCCAAAAGGACAGAGGATGAGAAAATAATCACAGGAATCATCACATATGTTGGGACTTCTTCCTAAGATGCTTTACTAGCAGATGCTGTCACTTACAGTGAGAAACAGGATACTTCACTAGATGGACTGTCTGATGCAGTACTCTAGCTCTTACATGCATTAGTATTGAGTGCATTCCTGTATACGACTTGAAACAACTGCTATGTTAAGCAGCTCCTGAAGAGCCTTCACTTCTCACTGATGTCCACTGTAACTGACATCACTCAGTACTCACAGGACCAGCTTTTCTCACTCGAGTTAGAAATACCTGATAAGTATCTATTTGCAAGTCTTATCTCCCACAAACAAGACATTTAGACTTATTCCAGTGTTTCACAAGGTCCAAGACAGGGAAAGGAAGAATAACATAGAGATTACACACATAAAGGAGGAAAAAAAAAATCAAACCTAACATTTTAGAAATGACAGTTTTTAAGCTGGGGAAAGGAAAATGTCAAAGGTTTTCCTAATCATAATGGCTTGCTTTGCAGGTAAATGCATCCCGCCAAGAAACCAAGCTGATGGAAGAATGTGACCAGCTCATTGAAATAATACAACAAAGGCGACAAATAATAGGAACCAAAATCAAGGAAGGAAAGGTAAAAGCTTTTATTCTTTAGACCATAAGTAGGTCAGTACTGCTTCCTCATACTTATGGATTTTTGACCTCAGGCACTACTAATACAAATTTGTAAAAGTCCTTATGCAGTCCTGGGTACTGCTGCTTTCATGCAAAAAGGAATGAAATATATCAAGACTGGTATGCTGGACCTCAACACTTTATTTGGCATTTATCTTACTAAATGTGATTATGATTTTTAAGGGTAAACACAGAAATTATGTCACCATCAGTAAATGATAATAAAATGATGACTAATTAATGATTCCTTCACTCTGTTACATGGCTGAAAGTGTTTCCTCCAAAGTTTTTATTTTCACAATGTGTCACAACAGTTGGTATCATGGCTGGCAATTATCTACATGAATATTCTAGTCTAGATACTTTATTTGTTAAAATATTATAACATAAAAGTTTTTTTCAGTTGTCGTCATTCTTAAGAATAGGAAGTCTAACTTATTTGCAAAAAAAAAAAAAGTTATTCAAAACTATGCAGGAATGCAATGAAGGATACATTTCTAATTACGGAGTTACAATTATTAGCAACAAATGTATTGAACAGGAAATATCTCTGATATTCACGTTTCAACACGTTGCTAGCTACCTGTTAACTCAGAATCACATTAGAGTTGAATTAATGTCCTTATTTTCTAGGTTCATGGTGTTTACTCTTTAACTGCTAAACTAACTAAGTCAAATATAAACTCTTCTTGTGTGGGAAAAGCTCAGGAAAGGAATAAAGTCAAGAGCAGGTTAAATGGTTCATGTGGCTGTCAAGATATTCCAATTAACTTGAAATGAAAAGCCTGTAGGCAAGGGCTGACTTAAACACTTTTGAAACCACAGGTACTGTATGCTGTGTGACAGAACCTGAATTTCCTCATGCTGTTAACAAAACATAATTCCCTTCAAAATGGAAAAAGATAGCCTTCTGCATTATTGTTTCAACTCTCTTTCTCTCTGCAGTGAGACCAGCTGTGCTTCCAATGAAGCAGAAAACTTTCCACTAATTTGGATTTGTTCTATATACGTGAATTGCTTTTAAAAAATCTATTGCTTGCAAAGATGTGTTCTAATGTCCATTAGAGCATAGAAGATTTTAATAGAATTGACTTCAAATTTATTTGAATATAGCTGTTATCAGAATCTATCCCTATTCTTTGTTCTACTTCGTTCAACCAAAGGTGGCATCAGTGAAGGTCCAGTAAAGCTCCAGAATGCTTTGCTCCAAATGTTACCTATGTTGAATGTTTTCAGGCATTCAAGAGACCCATGTGAAAAGCCACAGGAAATTCTGCCCAATGTATCTTTTTTAAGGGGCCCGTGACTGAGAGTCTTTCTGGAAGATAGGGCATTACAAATTTGTCTTTAGGACTATAGTTATGGATACAGAGCTGGAAATATTCAGGTATAAAGTCCTAGCTATGCCTGCAAGGCTGTAGATTTAGACACATGAATCTGACAGTGTGTCGCAGCTCCATCCTTAATCTCACCTATAGCCCAAACCCAATAAATTCTCAGAGCATGTAACAGGGAAAGCAAACAAACATATAATATCAAATAGATAATTTTGGTGCAGACTTCGTTCCTGCCATTGGGAGAGTGAATGGAGAGCTGGTGAGATGAGACTCTTCCTTTTAAAGTTTATCATGACTAGACTTCTTGAAGAAGAGAAAAAAAGGAATCAAACAAACAAAAAACATCGTTTATATATAGACCCCACAAATCATGACATGCCTTCTAATTGCTAAAAGCTCACAAGATAGCATTTATTTCAGTTTATTGTTTTGTTAATAGCTAAGTAAAGAGATGAGCTACTTAATACTGCAATGAACTTTTCCCTTATTAGACCTGTGTAGGCCAAATAGTAATCTTTGCAAATGCAGTTAGAGAATACATTATGGCATTAATTCATCCTAGAAGCTTATCAGAATATTATCATTATCAAAATCATTATCCTTTCCCAGCATTTTTCTCCCTTTATTGTTTCCATATTTAGAAGAAATACCAGTGTGACAGGACAGTAATCAGTTGGCCAGTGTCTTCTTTTTGAAAATATTCCAAAAGGTTTATTTTCCTACTGGTTTCTGTTGTTGGGTAGGTGTACTAAGATACCCTTTTCTCTGCCTAGGATGCAATTACATCTGAAATTCAACTCAGCAACCTCATAGCTAGAGCTCTAACTCTTGAGATTGGAAATGTTACCTTAATTATAAATTTAGATATTTCTGCCAATCCACTCAGTTGTTAGTTTTGTCATTTTGCATGTAACTGTGTCTTAATGTCTTTCTAAACTCCAGAATTATTTCATTTCCTTCCTATTTCTTACTCCTGTTCAAACTATGATCCCGATGTGCTAACAATGGGAGAAACTCCCAGACCTTTCAGGAACTAGAAGTTTTTCTAGCCAGCATTGTCTTTGAATAGAGGATTGGCTGTGCCCCTCCCTAACCTTTCAGCTAATGATTACAGTCACATCTGCTGCATTTGTCTTCAGCACATATGTTTGCAGTAATAATAATCAGCTGGCTCTCCAGCACTACTGTGCTTTTGTCCAGTTAAAAATACCCAACAAGAAACACCCTGTTTGATTAAATGCACATAATGAAAAGGACAGACATGTATTGCTGGTAGAACTGAAGAACCGTTTTTTGTCAAATTTATTTCCAGATTGTTTTTTATGAAGCTCAGTAACAGGGAAAAAAAAAAAAAGTAGTTAATCTATAAGATGCCTCTAATACAGATCTCATTGCTTCATGGAAATGGTTATCTGAATAGCCCTTAGTTATCATGTAAGCAGAAAGTACCAGGAAATGACGTTTCTTCTGTGGAAAAGTAGGCCAGCTGTGCTTGTTTTGGCTCTCCCCTGTTGTTTTCCATGTGGAAAATTTGAGGCAGAAAGGCTGTGCCTGTCCCTTTATTAAAAATGTTACACAGCTACATGGGGCTCACCATCAAGCTGGTGTGAAAGAAGTTCTTGTCAGTGAAGCCATTCATCTTAATTCCCCTTTGCATTCCAGCTTTGCCTCGGAAGTGCAAATGTAATTATGATTTGTGACCTTAGAGATGTGACTGTTTTCTTATGTTTCCACTGAAGGTGGTGAGGTTGAGAAAACTGGCTCAGCAGATTGCGAACTGCAAACAGTGCATTGAGCGCTCGACATCCCTCATCTCTCAGGCTGAACAGTCACTGAAGGAGAATGATCATGCTCGCTTCCTGCAAACTGCTAAAAATATCACTGAAAGGTAAAGAAGATGTCCTTTCAATAAACAGAAAAACCTCAGTTTAAAGCAGACAGGTTGTCATAGTTGCTGTATTGTCTTGTCCCACCACAGGTGTGGTCGAAGGCAGAAGATTAATTGATGCGTTTCCTCAAAACACTACTTTGTGCTGCACCAGAGTGGGAAGGACCTTACTGTACTGTTAAATCAAAACATTTCTTTGAAAAGAGGATCAGTCAAAGAAGGTTGTGAAATGAGTCAGAACGTAATAGCATGTACAAAGGAAGGAGGTTGCCAAGCAGATGTCTGGTGCTAAACACGCAACAAAAAAAAAACAGGTTTCTAAAGGCTGAAATCAGTCAGCAAGTACACTCCTTAGAATAAATTCTCAGTTATCTTAATGGATTCATATTCTTCACAAAATAATTAGTGGCAAGGTAATGAAATGTATAACGTTAGGAACCTGCAACATGCTCTCTGAGGTAGCCCACTCAAACATTTAGAGATTCAACAGCCTGAGTGTCCAGAAGTTATGGCAGCTATGTTGAGTCCCTAGGTGCTTCTACGATCCTAGCTCCTCTTCAACACGTCAGATATGTCAAGGAGTGAAAAACAAGGGAGCAAGTCTAGTCTTTCCAGAAGCCTGTGCTTAAAATTTGGTCTGGTTTTCAGTGCAATGCTGTAAAGGCTGAATCATTGCACTGAATTTCAGCAGTATTTTCTGAAGAAAAAATGGTCTATCGGAATTATCAGCATGCTCAGCCACCAGTCAGAGGGAAAAAAAAAAAAAGATAATGTATTTGGACAATGAAGAAAAAATATAAAATTGTGCTCATTCATTCAGCGGTTTTTTTCTCTCTGGGTTCACATTATATATTCACATTGTCCAGCCAATTTTCAATGAATTTGAAGCATGAAATTCCCTGCTTTTATTATTTACTCTTCTAAGTCTATCACTTACTCTGGAGTGCTGTATGCAGATTCTCTGAATATAGGGTTTCAAAAAGCTATTTAATAAATTTATAAAAAAGCCAGCAACACTATGTTGCTCATTACAGACTCAGAAAATTGAAGATCTGTTGAGGAAAGTATAGCAAAGGAAAGGAAGGCAAGGCAAAGCAATGGATCACATGTGATCTGTCAGATTTAGATCTTGGTTTATATTCTGTCACCAAGGTACATTGTGGCATTCCAACTGAAGCTGATAGTAAAACTACCATATGAGTATGACAAGTAAAAAGCAGAAGGTAGAGGTCTGTCCTTTTTCAGTATTCAGGGGAACAAGCAGTAGGGCAGAAACATGTGGAGACACAAAGCTTTATAACTTACTATTGGAAAATATAAAGTGAAGCTCCATTTCGAACTTGTAAACATGAACAGTTGCATCATGAATAGTCACAGGAGAGACACTCAGGGTGCAGACATGAGACCAGCTGACATATGTGCCCAATCAAATCTAATTATTGACTATCACAGATTGCTGCCTGCAATGAGATGGCTGTGAACACCTTCAAATTCAAAGAATCATATCAAGCAGTGAATAAAGCTAGGGGGGAAAAACACCAAGTACTTGTAGACAAATTGCAAGAGGAAAAAGAGACTAAGTCTGATTAATAAATTATTCCACATATGTAATTCTCTGAGTTGTCATGTAGTGAGCAATATTTTGTTTGCTTCTAGAGTGCTCATGTAACAGTCTCTCCAGGGCCCTGAGTTCCAGCAGCTAAAACGGTCTCCTAAAATTATGCTCATTGTATTTCTTCATCCAGATATTTCAAAGTAATTGCAGTATAATATTTTCTGTTGTAAGCGCAACAGGTAACTATGTAAGCAAAGACATTGCATACACTACTATGATTTAGGTCGCACATTATTTACAGTGGGTAAAACACATTTATCCTACAAAAACCATTTCCAACCAAATACAACGTCAGATAGAACAGGCAGAATTACAAGAGGAAATTCAATCCTCTAAACCTAACGTGGTGACATGGTGCCTGAAACTGCAAGCTGCTGAGCTCACCAAAAACCGGCTTTAACACATGCACTCACAGTGCACCATTTGTGTAGCCCCAAACACCAGTCCAAAATAGCCTGGTGATATAGTCTTCTTATATATGTTCTATGGACACATACAAAGAAGCTCTTAATCTTAGATACCTTCATGCTGGCTTATCATCAAGGCTTTTGTTAATTTTTCAGAGGTGTGCAACAGCCCGAGTTTGCCCCAAGACAGGCCCTACAAGAAATGCATGTGGTTTTTTCCTACTAGACATAAAAACGCCATAATGTAATTGCAGAAAAGCTACTGGAGGATGAATGAGAAAAAGCTGAAGACATGAAAGAGTTCAAGGAATTTTTCCCTCTAAATACATGGGGCAAAAAGCACTTCAATTATCCTCTCTGAAAATACCCAACCAAAATATTTTGTCTGTACTAGGATCTACTTCAAACTAAGTTCTACAACCAGAGCTGCAAGAGAACAGTGCTGAAAATTGTATAACAAGAATTATTGACTAGGAAACTTCCTCAGCAGAGTTTGTGAAAACTATGCTGAAGACAATGGGATGTGCAGCTCAGTTTTTTACTTTCCTAACTGTTTTCCTAAAATAAGAGACATGAAAGATATGAAAACATAGCTCTTGTAAACATTTGGCCTAGTAGCCAAATTTGAGCCCTGTCTACAGGGAAATACTGTAATTTGGGAAAATGTTAATTGAAGCAATCAAAATATTTTGGTCTGCTGTGTCATGAGTGACAGAAAACAGATAGGCATTGTGTGCATGGTTGTATGTTCACCTCCAAACGGGAGCAAAGTTCTGTGGTATAACATGAAGTCTAATAATCTCTTTGCTTAAATGGACCAAACTTGCTGTAAGCATATCCAGTATCTAGCTCTCCGGTAACATGTATTTTGAGATACCAAGCTGAAGAATCTGAAAAATCAATACATCCTGGCTATTTTCTTGTGAAAACTCATCTCTTTAAATTAATACAGCTGGACAGACAAAAAGTAGATGTCGCTCCTGAAAGTAAATGGGCAAGGAAACTTTTCAGTTTTGGAGGTAATGTTAGTATGCACACATACTTTGCAGGGAAAAGCCTTTCAAAATAAACTGTGCTGACATCTGCTTGTTTTATGTTTCCCCTGTGCTTTTGAAGTTAACAGCAATGTGCTGTGCTGAACAACTGAGGAGGTGCCGGGATCTGCACCAAGCCTTTGGAACAGGAGTGCCAAGGAATGCCTGGAGCAAAAAGCTGCTTGGGAAAATAAGGGTTGGGAGAGATTCAGAATCTCTCAGAATTGCTTTGAACACAGATAAAAATGGTGCTACTTTGTTTCAGTGAGTGACTACAGGGGACAATTCAAAGTATATTGCTGCTTTATCAATATTTTGTTAAAAACTGATAGGACACTGCATGTTAGGCAAATGCTGAGTAGAAAGAGATTTTTACTGGAGATTTTGCTTGCAAAAATAAATGGCAGGAGAAGCTCCTAACTTAAACCATATAAATAAAATACATGTAAAAGTTTTTGTCACGTTTCTTGAGAAGTAGTAGCAGTCATAATGGCAAGGTCCTACCTTGATGTAGAAGTTATTGTCTTAAATGCTAAAAGACATCTTCTTTTCATTATAGGGTTTCCATGGCAACTGCATCCTCCCAGGTTCTAATTCCTGAAATTAATCTCAACGACACTTTTGATACCTTCGCACTTGATTTTACCAGGGAGAAGAAATTGTTGGAATGCCTTGATTATCTTACAGGTAATTTTTTTCTCAAGGTGATACTAACATATGTTCCTCTCAAAATAGTAGTGATTGGATCTTCTTCATTTCTCTCTGTGGTCAGTTAACTTCAGCTGACTGCCAGGTGCCTACCAAGCCACTCTCTCACTCCACTTCCTCAGTAAGATGGGATGAAAAAATGAGATTAAAAGCTTGTGGACTGAGATAAGGACAGGGAGATCACTCCACAATTAATGCTATAGGCAGAACAGACAGCTTTGGAAGATTCATGTAATTTATTGACAGTCAATTGTAAAAGTAGGATACTGAGAAATAAAAATAAAGACAAAAATATTTTTCCCCACCCCAGCTTCTCAGGCTCAACTTCACTTCCAGGTCTTCTACCTCCTCCCTCCAAGTAGCACGCGGGGATGGGGAATGGGGGTTGCAGTCAGTTCATCACACATCGTATCTAACACTCCTTTGTCCTCACTCTCTTCTGCTCTGGCATGGGCTTCCTCCCACACAATGCAGTTCGTCAAGAGCTTCTCCAACGTGGGGACTTCTGACAGGCTGCAGTTCTCCAAGAGCTGCTCCAGCATGGGTCCTTTCCATGTGGTACAGTCCTTTAGCTATGGACTTCTCCATTGTGGGTCCCCATGGGCCATGATTCCTGCCAGAAAACTTGCTCCTGCATGGACTTCAGCTCCTGCAGGCTGCAGCTTCCTTCACGGCATATCCACCTGCTTGAATGCGGGTCCTCCACGGGCTGCAGTGTGGATATCTGCTCCACCATGGACCTCTGTAGGCTGCAAGGGGACAGCCTACCTCAACATGGTCTGCACCACAGGCAGAATGTCTGCTTTGGTGGTTGGAGCACCTCCTCCCCTCCTTCTTCATGGACCTTGGTGTCTGCAGAGCTGTTTCTCTTGTATTTTCTCACTCCTCTTTCTCTTAACTGCTGTACAACCTCTTTTACCCTGTCTTAAAAATGTTATCACATTGGCATTACCAGCATCAGTGATGGGCAGCAGTGGGTCTGCCTTAGAACTGGCTCTGTCTAACACGGGGTCAGCACTGGTCATTTCACACAGAAGTTGCCCCTGCAGCCCAACCACCACCAAATCCTTGCCACATAAACGCAATACGCTTTCCCTCTTAATCCTGGATATATTACCCTCAGGAGCCCCAGAAGGTCCCAGGAAACATTAGATGCTACAGAGCACAACTGGGACGCGTTTCGTACCTCCTCCCCTTGCATTCCTCCCCACTAGGTGCGGACAAGTGAGAGTGAGAAATGGTTAAATGCCACTGCAGCAGAATGAAATGAAGGAACAGCTGGAGCTTAGCCTGGAGCAGCCAGAGGAGGGAGAGCAGGGACCAAATCCCATTTCCCAGGGGACAGATGCTCCACATGTTACCCTCTCCTTTGGGGCTGCCTCCTCACTGTGGCAGATTGCAGCCTGGCAGATCTCCCATAAGCAACCGGGAGCCGCTCAAACAATTAACATCAAGGGCTCAGCACTGAAAGATGTTTTCTGGTGCCAGTGACACTGTGTACTTGCCGCATCACAGAACCAGAGGACCTCTTTGCGTCTGGGACTAGAGAGCACACAGTGTTCTCTGTGCCAGGGTGTGGGGTGAGCTCTCTCCAGAGCAGAGCCCCAGCTCACTTGTCAGAGAGCTTTGGCTTGAAGAAGCCAGCAGGTTTAGACACTCAGTGAAGGCCTGAGTAATGTGCCATCTTAGAGTATATAATGACTCACACAAAGATACAAATTACTGTACTTTAGGCTGGTTTGATTTCAGTGCCAGCATAGAACAATTCATTCCAGATCAGTTAAAAACAGAAGAGAGACAGGGTAGGTTTTCATTTTGCAGGATCTTTAAACATCTGCTGTTAACAGTGAGAATTTGCAATGAAAGTCACAAAGCACTGGTTGAAAAACACTTGAAAACATTTCCTGGACCTATTCTGTTTGCCCAGTTTGGAGGAAATATACCTATGTTATTTCAGACGAATACGAGAGGCTGGAAACTCCCCATTGCCAACCACTGGATCTTTTCCATTTGGAGGTCTGACTTCTGGCTTTTCTTCAGAGGAAAGGCAGAGAGAGTTTGGGTTGTTCGGCCTGCAGAAGAGAAGGCTTAGAGGGGACCTTATTGTGGCCTTTCAGTACTTGAAGGGGGCTTATAAGAAAGATGGGGACAAATTTTAGTAGGACCTGTTGCGATAGGACATGGGGCAATGGTTTTAAACTAAAGAAAGGTAGATTCAGATTATATATAGGGAAGATTTTTTTTACAAAGAGGGTGGTGAAACCCTGGAGCAGGTTGCTTAGAGAGGTGGTAGATGCCCCATCCCTGGAACATCCAGAGCTAGGCTGGACGGGGCTCTGAGCAGCCTGGTCTGCTTGAAAATATCCCTTCTCATTGCAGGAGAGGGCTGGAATACATGACCTTTAAAGGTCCTTCCAACCTAAACTACTTAATGAATAAGTGAACAGATGCATAGTGGGAAGACCAAGACTGCATGCACAGAGCAGTACCCCCCAAGCCTTATAGACCTACAGGGTTCTTGCCATATCTGAAGGAGAGGTTTTATCTGCAAAAAATTTCTGTATCACTGTGTAACTGGTGAATACAATTAGTGTTTAACACATACTCAAGTAAAGAATGCATAACAGTAATGTGGTGAGAGTCATTTGAACTTTTTATACAGTACCAGTAAAATGTTATGATGTCTGCCTCTCCCCAAAGTCTGCTGGAATTTTGCCACCATGCTGAGTATTCACCACCAAAATTACAAAAAGCCAAGGAAATTAAAGGAATTATTAGTAAAAAGCCAGACTTATTTGCCCTAACCTAGGAATTTACCGGTAAAATAATCAGCCTCAGCTTCCTTTATAGTGAAAGAAGAGAAATAACCACCTCATTTTGAGGCACATATATATCAGGTCAGTTCACTCCATTCTGGAGGTGCCTACTTGTCCTATTGACTTCAAACAGATGCTAGAGAGACTCATTTAAACAAAGATAATTATGCTATAGATCTTTAATGTTATGCAAGGTGAATTCTACCTAGTAGTCTATTCTCACACTTCCCAGGTCTTCTCCCCTTTGTGCATCATATGGCAATGCTACCAGCCTAACTGCTATGCACTACAGAAAATGAAGGTTTTATCTGTGCCAAAACAAAGGATCATCTTGCTAAAAGGATCCTTTCCGTGGTCCATCATGCTGGCTGTGTCATTTACACAACTTCTTTTCTGCCTTCTTCCTACCTCATCCATGCTTTTGAAAAATTGCTTAAATTGCAGTCTAAGGAAACTTGCAAATGTGTCTAGAAGTTTAGCTCTTTTTTCCTAATCTACCAATTTTATCCTTGCCCTTGATACCCAGTGAAGAACAGTTTTAGTTGGCTCTGTCTTTGTGCTTTTTTCTTTATGTTAATAAATAGCATGTTGCTGCAATGGGAAGATCCAAAACACGTGTCTAAATTATCTGAGCACAAAATACAGCCTATGCAGACAGTTAAAATACATTTATGTAAATATATGTATATATGTAATGTATATGTGTATATGTATAGTCCCAACAGTTTAATGCTCTTCATTATTCTTTATTGTTGCTCAGAAACTCTGGAGGAAGTTTTATTTTATTTTACCCCTTTTGGATCGGTGCATGGAGTCTTCATAGATCTTAAACTGAAAACTTTGTGACAGAGTGATTTGGCCTTTACTTTTATCATGCTTCACAGTTAAGTGAAATGAAGACCATTTGTAAGTCCTAGTGGTACACCTATGTTGCGAATTAAGTGAAGAAGCCTGTCTTATATAGAGTCTATCATCTTTACTGCTTCTGAACAAAACGTCAAAGCCTGAATTTCAGCTTTGTCCTCTCTGCTGTCACTTTGAAGCAGCTGACCTTGGCTGTCTTCTGGAGATTTTCTTCTCCTTTGCTTCTTCCCAGTGTTCCCTTTTTCAGGTCATCTTCATTCTCCATCTCCCCAACCCCACTTTTCAATATGACACATTGAAATTTGCATCATTCTTTCTTCCTAGGCTATTTCCTTCCCAAATATAAATTTAATTAGTTTGTGCTTATCATTTACACAGCTGGCTGTCAAAAGCTTCTACTATCCAAATGAAAATCTCCAAATTCTCTCTGAAAGTTTTCAGACAGACATTGAAATGTCAAGCTTAGTACATTAAAACAATACCCTTAATCTTCCTCTGACTTCTATTCCCTGTATGTATAGCCTTGATGTCTTTTGAAAACTTTCTTATCTTGCCAGTTGCTCAAGCTTTTCATCTGGAACTCATCTTTTCCTAAACATATATCTAGCTACATTCAGGCAATGCTTATGACTTGCAAACTCTCTGCACAATATTACTGATATAAGGACTTCTTTTATCCATTGTGAATCAAAAATACTTGTTCCGTGTCTTAATACTTTGAAATCAATCGCAGGAACATCCATTCTTTGACCTTGAAATTTGTCCTTCTTCAGAAATCCTATCTGAAACAATGATAAATTTTCTTCAACCATTACTTCAGCTATGACTGCACAAAGAAGTATGTATTGCCTAGCATATGCCAGCAGTTTTTTTTCACATGAAAACAACTTCATTCTGGAAATCCTTTACAACCTGTCATTCTTCTTAACTCTTTCAGTATTAGAAGATCAAAAACTACCTCCAGCCAGCGCAGTCTCATGCTTTGGGTATAGTCTCTTCTCATTCTGTTCTTGAACAGTTCTGGTCTCCCCAAAACCTATGTCCAGATGGTTGCATGACTGAGCTGTCAAGTGCCAACTCATGCATGATATGTTACTAATACATCAAATTTGTACGCACATCTGATATATCTGTGCCTTTCAAATTCCTGCATGCTGGTTCAGTCCAGTGTGGAGCCAGTAATGAACAGCTGAGAGAAGTTCAGAGCAGTTTGCTCAGCTCCCTCATGTTCATACCAGCAAGAAGATGGCTTAGATCTTCCTTTTTTAGTTTCAAAAACTGTTAGGAGCCCTTACAAAATCAATCTCCCCATGACAGCAGGGAGGTGGAGACTGAGCAAACAAAACAAAGTTGAGGTGGTTTTAGTCAATCTTTGTGACTCTGCAATGAAAGGATGTAGGTGTATTCTCAATAGCCACCCAGGAACTGCTGGATTCATGCTGGGATTCACCAGTGAGAGGCTGCAGTTTCCCTGAACTGTGTCTCAGGTGTACAGACCATGTGTCTGCTTTAGAGCAAAAGCCATGCAGATGATGCTGAAAGGAGGATTAGACTGACCTTGTTGAAAGGGGGAGGTATGCTCACAAGGTCAGTTAATGCTGGGAGCAAATTAAAAAACTGCTTTTCAAATATTAAATGCTGCCTTTCAGGCACTTCATATGTGGTTTCTGACTTTTTAAAGTGTGCCTGTGAAGTTTTGAGTCAAAGTCATACAAATGAACTTAAACAGCTTTCAGCAATGATTTTCTCTCTTGTAACAGAGTATTGATTCATGAATACAGGTGGATGAAAGTAAGACTGACTGAAGCATTCACCAGTCTCAGATACTTGCCCTGATCCTCTATGGAGGCTGTCACCCCACGACCAAGGAGATTTATAGATGTTAGGAAACAATTGGTTAGACCACTTTCATTGTGCCTTGCTGAGTCTGCTAGCACTGATTCCAGATCCCCTCACTGCAGAGTGCTGTAAATTTGGGGTTTTCAAGAGCTGCTTCATTTTTTTCAGGTCTCCCAAACGCTGAGTAAGAGTTTGTAGACAGGAGGCTGCTGACAACTGAGATTATTGACAGCTTCTGTTGTCAAATTTCAGTCTTGTTTAGTGCTCAGTGCTCTGTTGTCACCCTGAAATGGACTGGAAAGGCTCAGGAGCAATCACTGCTTCTCCACCAGGAAACAGGACTGAATGGCAGATATGAGGCTTTCTGTATTCCATTGCTGTGCTGGAAGCGTGCTGGAAGCATGCTGGGCTTCCCCTTCCCAAGCAGTGGTGGAGCACACATGAGTCAAGGCCACGCTAGTGAAGTTGTTGGTGCAGCCTTGTCGTGGCTTTGGAGGCTCTCTAGAGCTTTCCCTGTGGCACCTGAGCTCTGTAAATCAGCACTAGTAAATTTGATAAGCAAATCACACCCTATCAAATGTAATAATGAAGATAACTGATTGAGGTCAATCTCTTTAATTGCATTACAGTTTTACTCTCTCCAAAGGTGTATATGCTGTGGAAGGATGAATTTGGCAGTCAGACTTCTATGTTATTTTGAAAGTCATAATAAAATATTTGCATGTTGACTTCCCTGCCTGTCTGCAGGAGAAGCAGGTGTATTTTGGTTTATTCTAAGTGGTTTATGAAATGGGTGCTGCTAAAGAGCTGATTTTCATGCAGTGTAGTCTTAGGTGGGTGTGGCTGAATCACAACAAGTGAAAAGACATCCTGCATAAGCAGTCAAGTATCAAGTCAAATATCTTTTTTTTCTGTCATTCTCATTACATGAAGGCCTGCAAATCTCCAACCATAGGCCAGACAGGTGTACCTATGAAGAGAGAACTTAGGCTGTCATTTTCAAAGGAGCTGAAGACACATACGTGCTATTGAAATGCAGTTTACAGTTCATTAAACTTTCAGTAATTGTTGCTTTCCATAAATTAATATTTATTATCTGTGTTATAGTAAAAACAAGTACATTTCTCAGGTAAAAAAGGTTTTGCTCTGTTAGGTGCAGAAGGTGACTGAAGACTAGTTGGATACTAGCACACAAAAAAATGCATTCACTTGTATGTTAGCAATTTTTTTTCCCCTCTTTTTCCTTTTGCCTTCAAAGGACACGCAAAATATGAAAATGAAGCCTCAGCTTGGGCAGGGGGTGGGGCAGAAGCTCCAGTGATTGTTCTGCTGGGTACATTTTTGAAACATAGCTGATAGGACCAATGCAGTGCTGCATAGTTCTCAGAACAGTTTGTTGGCCTCAATTAGAACACAGCCTCTAAGCTCCAGCACTGATCTTTCCTGAAGATTATAGGGTTTTTTCCTCCTTTTGTTTATATTCCCCTCCTGGATAACTCTTCTTATTTTAGTTCTTTTCTCTCTCTCTTTATTAATACCCATCTGTCCCAAGGATTCCTGTGCCTCGTTAAAAAAAAAAAAAAAAAAAAAAAGAAAGAAAGAAAAAAGACATGGGTAACTTTCTGTGTTACAATATTTACAGCATCACAAATCATGGCCATATCACGAAACACATTTGAACATTTCCTTGGTTGACAGAGGCTGCTTTGAGATGCATCTGCACTTTAATGCTTGGGAACATATATCAGTAAACCAGGGGCATAAGCTATAAAAATTCTTAATGGAAAGTAAAATAGATGTTTCATAAAAATATGTATGATGTTGCGAAAGTAAAAGTAGAATTCCTTCATAGGGACTGTTTTTAAGACAGTTACTTTGTGACTCACAGAAGTTAAAGTACTGGCAACAAAAATGCAATTCAAAGTAGCCTTCCTTTTTGTTTAATGCAGGCATATTTTGGTTGTTTCAGCTTGAGTGCACCCTTTCCTCACTCTGTGACAGCTGGGAGGAATACTGTTAGGCACAAGGATTTTAATTTTGGGTTTTTTTCATGATGGTGGCATGTAGGGAAGATAATTAGGAATGAAGCTCCCTCCAAAACAGGCATGCAGGAAGGCTCACCAGCCATTCAAAGAAAAACTCATTGGTTTCTTATTTAGGTGTGTGGCTTTGTGAAGAAGGCAAACAAGGAAAATTTAGACCTAAGAAGTTTGCCTCAGGTTTCACTTCTTTAAATAGGTCTTTAAAACAAACCTGTGTGTTAATATGGGAGAAGAATGTACAGCTTGCTACCCAGGGATCTTACTTCTTGATTAAAAAAACAAAACAAAACAAAAAATGAAACACCAGAGGGTTAACTTTTAATTAAAGTGTTTGGATTATCTAAAATTATCTAACTGATCGGCAATGACGTTGAAGATAAGGTTGTAATAGTCCTACAGTCATGATGTTATGATAAGGACTCTTTATGTAAGGCTGGAAAAAATTGAATTGTAAAGTCAACAGGAATTTATGCATCTGTATCAGAAAGGATAGCTACGAAATAATAAATAAAAATGAACTTGTAGAGAGGAGAAGGTTGAGCATGCAGGCATGAGTGTTTGGAAACTTCCCTGAAATTGTATTTTCTAAATACCATTTATGCTACTCTCTGAGAAGATAGGCTAGGCAAACACTTCTTTCAAGTCAACAGTAAAGAGTGTTGACTCTACCTCTTGACATATGCATCAATAAAACTTTGATAATTTTGGTATTGTGGTCGGAACAATCCTAGAAAAAGTAGCATGTCAGTTGTACTCATTCGATCACAGTTTAATGTGACCACAAACATCACTTGTGCTACAGCATCTAAAAATAAAGCTACTTTAATACAAAACACTTCCAAAATCTGGAGTTCCTAGGTGGCAATATTGATAGTAAGAATTGCTTTGCTACAATTTCTTAATAACCAAAGTTGCTACTGGAATAAGCAAAAAGATTTTGAAAATTCTGTTGGATGCCATAGCTACAAACTCATACATCAGATGCATCCCCTAATCTCAAGTGAGAACATAAATATTTTACTGATTGTGTCAGTAAGCCTCCTCTGTTGTATCTCACAGCTCCCAACCCACCCACCATTCGAGAAGAGCTCTGTACAGCTTCTTATGATACCATTACTGTCCACTGGACATCAGATGATGAGTTCAGTGTCGTCTCTTATGAGCTGCAGTACACCATCTTCACTGGACAAGCTAATGTTGTTAGTAAGTATAAACATCTGTTTTCTATTTCTGTTTTCTTTTTGTTTCTCTGTAAAACAAGTGCCTTTAAACATAAATATATGTCAAGGACAAAACTAAAAAATATTTTCTGGGAAGATTTAATGACAAAATTTTAAATTCAAACCAATAATAATTTCAAAAGAATTTCAAATTTAGAATTAATCCAGTTAAGATTTCTTGCGTCTTTTCTGGAAGTGCTATGTTGTGGGAGCTTTCAAAGACTGAAACTAGCACATATTTCCAAAAGCCCAAGTACTGTCCATGTTAACAGGACTTGTCTCTTGTGTTCTAGGTCCCTGTTTGCAGATGTAGCAGGGACAAAGACCTCAGTTCCTTTGTCTGGGCAAGTCAGGTACTCGGGAGCCTGTGTAGAACCGATCATTAGTCAGAACTGCAGCCCCATTGTCATTTAGATAACCTTGACATCTGGACCTTTGTCACAAATGCAGGTTAAGTCTTTCCTTCTGATTTTAAGGCAGCAAACTTCAGTGGAACAACAATTAATATGGTAACTTTGTTCGACTTGCAATTACATTAATAATCATTGCTTTATATTAGCATTGCAGCACATTTTTTATTAAATGCACTCCCCGTTTTGAATCTGTGGCTTTTATTAATGAACAAACTTGCTGATTATTCCATGGATTCTTTTGTGGTTAAATAGCTATTCCTCCGAGAAAAAAATATTTTCTAATCTTTGGCCAGGAAGTCAGCATTTCTGGGTTCAGTGCATAGTGATCATTGATTATGAATTTGGAGAAGTCATTTATCTTCTTCCTGTTCCCTGTATGTTTAATGGGAATACCACCAGCTAACACATATTTGCTTTATGAAACAAGGATCCTGAAAGAAACCAAATCAATCAAAAGGTGGAGTTTGTTCAGTCAATGTGCATTTAAATTTTGAATAAATAAAATCTCATTGCCACAGAGGGTTGTAGGTCTCAGCTGAAGAGATGACTAGACAGATCACACAAGAGAAATCCACTGTGAACAATACAGTGCAGAGACTTCCTTCTGGCTCAGGAAGTCCCAGACCTGTGAGCTATTGATGTCTGCCAGATCATGGTGAGAAATGATGGCTGTGTGCTTTTCTTGTTCCTTAACACCTTCTTACACTCTTGCTTTGTCCACCACCAGATACCCCAGCCACTCACTGAGCTAGACAGGTTTAGTTCTGATCCAGCGCAGAAATGTTTTTCTTCTTACAAAATTCACTGAGATACTTTGATGAAAGTCAGTGCTACAGACATGTTTACATGCTTTATGGAAAAAATGTATGATCTATGCCAATTTCAGTAATGAGCCTAACTTTTGCACTGGTGCCTTGTTGCTGAATGTACCTCATTTTGTCACTAAACTGGAGTTATTTCTCCAAGCCATCTGAAAGGATATCTGAAGATTCATGTGCTGGCATTTTAACACCATTTTTAAGTAGCATACTGTGAATATAATATGGTATTCAGGATTGACTAAAAAATAAGGTGAACTATTGAAAATTTGATTAGTGTTTTGCCAAAACCTCCAAAACACTAGGAGTTTCACTAAACAACCTAATTTTAAACACTGCAAAAATTAGACTTCTGGAAAGATGAAATAAACTTCAACACATGATCCTACACCTGAGCAAGTTGGATGACAAAAAGATCTATTAGTAATTTGGAACAAGTTAAAGCAAGGCACCTAAGGAAGGAAAAGCTTCTCTGATTAATCACTACTAAGCGGGCAGAACTTAATGACAACATAGTTCACTGCTTGTTTTCTAACCATTTTTATCTATGGCTTTATGCTAGAAGATTTTATGCAAGTCAGTTACTTGCACAATGTGTGAACACAGCAACAGAAAGTTGTGCCATTTCCACACCTCTGTGATGTCAGGTTTTACTCTTTGCTTACAAGTGAATAAATAACAAGGTATTAATTTTTAGGCTGTATTGTGGGTTTCCCATGTGGAGGTGAAAGCTTTGATCTGCAAAACATGTATCAATTAGTCTTCTTTCAGAGATGTAAGATGATAATTTTTGGTTATAGCACAAAGTGTGAAGTCTGAACCTTCATTTTACTGCTTTGCAGAAATTGTGTCATTAAAAGTTTGGAGAACACATTAACACTGTAAGAAACTTTGTTTACAAAATGCTCTGAAGACCTAAAGTCAGAGTAGAAAGAAATGAAAGAACTAGCCCTTTTTCTTTGCTTCTCTCTCTCTCTCTCTCTTTCTTAATGTGCAGCTCCTACACAAATATCCTGTCTGTTAGTTTCAATTTAATTGAAAGGTATAATGTTAACCCAAATTCTGTACATGCTTACATAAGTATATGTGTTTTATAAACGTTGCCAAGCTTTTTTTTAATCTCATTATTTAATGTAGACTTGAACACCTCCAATTGAGATGTTCCTGCCAAATCTAACTGCTTCAGATCTGCCCAGGTTTCTAATGCATGAGACTCTTCCAGTTCATTCCAACTTCCACTGGTACTGGAAATTTGCCCACTAATGTCCTGATTTTGCTCAGAACACTGCTTATGTATTTCTTTGCATTGCCGGATTATACTTTTTGTCCTGCAGAAGGGTTGAATATCCCAACTTTCATGAATTACTTTACAAGATTTAGCCTAGAATATTGGAGTGTATTGTAGTAGTGTGACTGAACATGGAGAGCTATTTCCACTGTAAGTAGCATTAGCAGGCACTGAACTGCAGCCTTCATGGCATCATGAACTGGTACTAGGTGATATTTTATTTTTTTAAATCCTGTTTTAATGGAATAGATTTTGGATTAGCAGAAATTTGTTTTGATTTATGTCATTTGCATGCTGTTGCATACAATTATTTTTTAAATTTTTTTATTCCTCTGTCATATCCCAAAAATCTTCTGTTGGTATTGTGTGTTAGCAGATAATGTAAACAGGTTCATGGAGTGTCTTCAGTTCTGTGTTTTTATAGCTGTGAATTAGCCACAAGGGAGTAGCTAGAATACTGCATTAAACCAACAAGCCTTTTTCCCCTGAGACAATAGGAATCACTTTGCATACATACCCACCTACCGTGCTAATGGAGGCCGTTATTTTGGAATCCTTAAAACCACATAGCCAGCCTGACGGCACTTTCCACTCCTCAATACATTTCCCCCACCAGAGGCATATATCATTCAGAGATTGCTAAGAATTCAACAACAAAAACAAGCAATGTTATGTTTTTCTAGTGTATTTTCTATCCAACAGAATCAACTATATTCTTTTTTATTAACTGAAAAATTGGAGGGTCAACATTTGATGGAAAAGATCCAAATAGAGTACTTCATTTTGAATCCTATTTCATACAGGAAAGATTATTTCCAAATGTTGCCAAACTGCTTGGCTGTAGTGCTTGGCAGCCCTGTTCTGTGCATAAAAGCAATACAGAACTTTAAATTAAGCAGGCTTTTACTAAAGCAGTTGTTCTCAGAGTTATGCCATTCTCACATTTGCATTTCTGAGAGGCAGCTAATCACCCACAATCTGAATATTTTAAAGGCTTTTAAAATGGCTTTGTCACTATCTAGCTAACATGCATTATAATTTCATTATCTCATTTCAATAGATTTTCAAGTATTCATTGAGCATGCATTTTTTTTAACATCATGGGTTTGCTTTAGTGTGCTTCAGGAAGGTTAAATTTTAAACACCATGTTTTACTGTGATACAAGATGTCTTCAGGAAAAACACATGTCTCTTCAAGACAAAAAGCAGTAAATAATTCTTTCCTGGTAAATTAGGTTAGTTTGTTACATCAACTAAATACTAAAAATCACTGTATTAAGGATAACAGTGCATTGTCAGAACCTTGTCAGTGTTACATGGCAAGGTTACTCTTCATGTAAGATAGGATAACATTTTGTTGAAGGAACTATGACAGTTAGGAGCCCAAGCTTCCATGAAAAAGAGTTAATTTATTATTCATTAATTAATTTCTGAATATTCTAGCTTTTGTCTATAGCTGGAAGTTTTAGTTTATTAAAAATTTATTCCTTATAATTTTCAGATTGCTGTTGAGGATTTTAGTGTCTTTTAATATCACAAAAGCAAATTTGGATAAAACCAAAGAAAACTTCTTCTTAGAACGTAAATCACGTGCCTTCCTCCCCCCCCCCCCCCCCCAAAAAAAAAAAAAAGGTGATATTTTTGACAGGAATCCTCCATATATTGTTTTCTTGTATGTTGGAATGCAGAGTAGGGGTGGAGAGCAATCTGTTCTCCCAGTTTCAGTTGGTAATAATTTATTTAGAAAGCATTTAAAAATAATTAAAATACTCAAAAGATTAAATAACCTTCCCATGACTTTTCTCCTCCTCTTACAATTTTCAAGGAGATGTATTTTATTAAAATCTACCAGTGTAAATTTTAGGAGGATTTACACCTTGGGATTTTTCCCATCTGTTTTTTAAAGTGCATCAAGAGCCAACACCGGGGAAACGGCTTTACAAATTATTACCTCCAGAGTCTGAGAAACTTGTTTTGAAAACTCACACATCCTGTAAGGGCATCACTGTGCTCACTGCACCATTCCAGGATGTAATTTAAATTCTCTGCATTTTTGTAGGCTACAGTTTTAAAAGACATTGTTTTACCACCTGCATTACCCTGTAAAAAGCCCTGGGTTTTTGAAAGAAGAAACCTGAATTTAGCCTGGATTAGGAATGGGTGCAATAAGAGACCCTTAGCGCCTGCTGCTGTGCCAGTGAGGAGATGATGTATGCTTTTCTATTTAACCTGCTGCCACAGGCTGGGGGCTGAGGGGGCAAACGCTGTCCCCAGATGTCTGGGTTACCAGGCTGCTTGCTCATTTCCATAAACTTTCTTAATCATCTTCTTTTGCATTCAGAAAAGAAAGGCTGTCCTGACAAGGCATAACTGAAGACAAATTCTTTTGATGCAGTCACATACTTAAAAGCTTTACTTGGCTGCCACTAGTTACTATTCTCTATTTTAAAGGATTTTGAGCTTGTAGTTTGATGTATTCAAAAGTCATTCCCAAGATTTTTGAATCAAAGTTCCATTTAAAGGCTGTTATCAAATAGCTTGCAGCCAGAAAGCAGGTGAACACGTCACTGGTGCATAGGCAAGAGCTGAACTTGTTGGGACAGCAAGGTTTGTCGAGCAAAGTAACCAGATCATGCACATCCAACATTCATTGTACCCTGATAGTCTTGGCAGCAGAAGCCAGTATGTAGCAGTACCTAAAATTATTGTGAATCTGCCTTCTATACACAGAAATATAAATTAACCATCAACTGGATTATTTAATAATACAATAATTTACTCTATGTAAGTATTTACAGGCTAGTGAATATTGGGTATGTGATTCTCTGTATAAATCCACATATGGAGGAGGAGAGGATAGACTGGAGAGGAGACTCATAGCAATGTAACTGTACCTTTACAGTCCTTCATATACCTATTTAGATCCAAGTTTTATACTTCGTTAAGGAGTGATCAGCCTCTGGAGGGTATCCTAAAAAATGCAATGCAAGCTTGGAACATGTTCCCTTTAGAGATCTGTAGTGACTAAAATCTAGTTTCAATATGACTTAGCAAAATCTGGGCATTCTATGCCTGTGTAAGGGTTTGTTTAAATATGGCTTATGTATATACCATAGACCTTTGCTTCCAAAGTGTGGTTGTGAAAAGGGATTTCCAGGATCAATGGATCCATCCCACTTACTGTCATATGTTTGATACCTCAACAGAGGCATCTGAGTTAAGGAGTTCTTGGTCATACTGGACTCCCTCTAAGTCCAGTGCTTCATTTTGTTTTATATTAACTTAACACTTATTTTACAAGAGCACCTAGGACCCAGGTAAGTGATGGTCTCAATGCAAAATCAATCTGGTAGTTCTGCTACAGAACAAGTGTGCCTTTACTCTAGTAACTGTCAAATTTTTTATTGGAAGAAGACAAGGATTCCTCTGGTCAGTCAGTGAAATATTTTATGACAGGAAACTGCTGCTTTTATTTCCTTTCTTTCTCTCAGGAAACCTCATCACACCAGACTACATGAATAAATGTATGCTTCAGTGAAACAAGACATGGACTTATGTTGATACAAGCAGTTTACTACAAGTGCTAGGCACAACTGGGGTTATCATGCAGTACAATGCTGAGTTCTTTTATTTTTTTTTCAGGAGGTAGACACGTTTGCTCTATACGATCTGGTTTATCGATATTCTTGAGAAAACCAGTGCTGCAAGGTTGCTTTTCTTTGCAGCTTCTATCCATACATAGCAAACTGTTTGAATACCTTGTAGCTGATATTAGGGAGCCTGCATGTGGTCAGGGTGCTTACTGGTTGGAGCGTTAAGAACATACTAGAATTCATTTTTCCCACATTACACCAGGAAATTGCAACAGTGAAATATTCTCATTCTGATAAATCGTGGTCCAAAGGCCACAAGCTACATGTGAGTTCAGCCAGAGGTTTAGACTTTCAGACTTCAAATTGGAGAGTGGTGGTGATGTTCATCTCACCTCATTTTAGATACCGGAAGTTAGAGGTCTCACCTACACTACTCACCTGGGCTTCTTCTGTGGCCCATAAAAGAGAGGCACTTGTGGTAGGATGTTGGCAACCGGAGAAGTGAAAGAAACTACTCACTGATTTCTGCCTCTTCTCAGAGTCCAGAAAAATAGGTTAGGCATTGCAGCTCTATTAGATGACAAGGTAATACGAGCCCTGCCTGAAACTATGCCACAGTTACCCATTTGCACAGCAGGATGAATATCTACCTGCTTCTCAAGGATGCTATGTTTACATAAAAGAACTTTGAGGCATAAACTACATAATTCTTAGTTTGAAATTTGGGGGTAGAGTTCTGTTTCTAATGATCTTTTGTTATGAAAAACACACCCCAAATTAGAAAGGAATCTTCCAGTATGCTTATGAATTGTCTATGAGCCTGTAATCCTGTATCACAGGTCTTTTTCTTTCAAGTTTTTTGTTCAGTAGCCTATTTATTTTTACTTTATGTAAAGGTTTTGCGTTGCCCAGTATGCAGAACTTAAATTACTATTGACTTCAAAAGGATTCTGTTCACTAGTACCTACCAGTTTCATGGTAAAACATGAGTTAAAAGCTTAAAGCTGTTTTTTAATAACACAGCAGCTTTCCTAACATGTTCTATGCTCAGTAAAGGCAGAGACCAAGAAGCCTGTCAGGTTCCTAATGCAGCCAAACATTTCTTTTTTAAGTTTTCCAGCCTTACATATTCACATACATGCATACACTTCTGTCTGCATGTATCTTTTTCTAGCTACATAACTGCATAAAAGCTTGTAAGCATATACACATTTCATGAATATTTAATTTGTTATTTATGTAAACATGTATAGTAAGAAAGCTATCAGACTGGAAATCCATTAGACCAGGAGCTGTTCAAAATGTACAGCAAGTAATATAGGCAATTGCCTTTGCAATTATATCACAGTAGGAAAAATTTACAGAGATAAGTTCATCTTATTGGAGTATTTCCCTATTTTGAAGATGATATTGCTCCTCTCTTATTTTACTTACTTCCTAAACATTTTACTTCAGTGGTACGCAACAAATGTACCCCCAAAATTTTGTAACTGGAAAATTATCCAGCTCTTTCCTAGATGACATCAAACCATGAGGATATAAATCAAAAAGTTGCATCCATTAAATTTACTGTCTTAGATTACATTCTGGCAAAGTCGGGAGTGTAAAAGCCAAAGCTTGCTCTGAAGCCCATGTTCCACCCTGTATGGCCTCCCATGATTTGCTTCAGATCATGAAGAATGCATACCTGGGGACTCAGCAAAGGTGCCTCCCCAGCCCTCCTAACTTCACTGCTTACGTTAGTTTTCTGAGGCTTAAACTGAGCTCATTAATCCAAACAGTAGATTGATGGGATCTCCATAATCCTCTGCTTCTTAAGCAATAAAGAATTACTTGTGCTAGGGTATGAAAAATCTCAGACTGCTCATGCCTCCACTGAGTCATTTCTTAAATTCCCATTTTTCATGGTTGACTTCACACAGCAAGGACTTAAAAGCTACCTTGGCTGAGGACTGATGAAATGAGTTAGTGGCATTAAGTAGCAACTTAGTAAATGTAGCAGCACTTTAAAAGGTAGAGAAGCACAATTCATATCCATTGTTGGGTGCTTGGGAGTGCTCTAATGTTCCTCTGTTACAAAGTGCTTAGTATGTTATGACTGATGTGCTCTGTTTGAAATTGCAGGTTTATGCAACTCAGCCGACAGCTGGATGATTGTTCCCAATATCAAACAAAACCACTACACCGTGCATGGGTTACAGAGTGGCACTAAGTACATCTTCATTGTTAAGGCCATTAATCAGGCAGGCAGCAGAAGCAGCGAGCCCGGCAAGCTCAAGACAAACAGTGAGTAACATGAGATCCGGCATACATGCGTACTTCTCCTTTCTCGCCTTCCTTTCTGGGTTTGATCTTTGGAAGATACAAGAGCACAGAGCAGTTAAACTTATTGAAAGTGTTTCCCACAATAAAAGCCACTTATTTAACTCAATTCAAGATTACCAGAATCTTCAGCAGTGCAGAAATTACTTTTTTTTGAGAGAGAAACATCTGTAGCTTGGTCGCTGGAAATATAATTTAGGAACAGAGCCATCACATGTGAAATGATTGCAAATACTCTTTTGTGGTTTTGTTTTAATGTCTTTTCTATTCTTTTTCCTCTGCAAAGCAAAAGCTTTTTTTATGTTTGCAGTTAAACATTGTATTTTTGTATAGTTTTCATAAGATAATTGCTAGTTTAATTTTATCCTCCAAAATGATCTCTTTCTTGGGATACTGGAAAGCTTCTTAACTCCATCCTCTTCAATTTTTATGGAGTTCAACAAGGTGGTAGAGTAGTCAGAGATCCCACTTCAAAAATAGTGGTTACACAAATTATTAGCAGATGCAGCATAGCAATTTTAAGACTGGTTTTCAGCCTTTTTCTTCACGTGCCACAGTCAACCACTCAGTCATGAAGTCATCATGGACAGCTCTGAGTGCTGCAAATAGAACACTGGGATTTGTGCACCCTCTGAAACCCGCTTATTGTAGGGGAGAGTGCTTGAAGAGGGGTGATACTGAACGTTGCAAGAAAGAGGCTGCCAGGATGTCATATACACGTCTGACTTTCTCCTCACTGCTATTAACCTAGCTTGCACTTCTGTGTAAAAGCTGCTCGTACAAACTCCACATCTGCTACCAAGAATCTGAGTATTGTTAAACTTGGTAACCTACAAGCAGATACATAACTAGAGGAGCCATCCCGAAATGGCAGTCTTATCCTTTTGTCAATTTGTGACCCAGTGTGGCACAAAAGCAATTTCTCAGGTGCTTCAGCAACACAGAGGCTCCTAATCACATAGAGAGGCAGACTGTAGGTATTTTATTGCTAGCAAGTGATAAGAAAAAGCAGGAAAAATGTCCCCAATATTTTTCAGTGAGTTTATTTTAGCCTTGGTCTTAATACCTAACTAAATACACATTGCAAAAGTAGATAATCTGAACAATTTCTGTCTTATTTAAAGTACACGTCAGTGCCTCACACAGATCTCATGGGAGCACTCATTTATATTTTCTGTGCATGTCATCAAGTCTTTCACTTACATTTTTTTCCCCTTGGTATGAAAGACAGTAAGAAGGGAAAAAGGGCTTTGCTGGATCACTTGTGAAGTCATACTTTCCTAGTTGTCTCCCACTGGAGGTAAATGATCATTTTGCTTTTTGACACCGTGAGCCAGCCTGTCAGAATTGTGGCAGGCTTTATATATCTACAGGGTTTGGTTTACCAAAAAGCTTCCTGTTATTGTCTACAAACCTTGTGCTACAGCCGAATATACTTGCCAAGAGCAACAGCCTCAGTAATGTTTTTACACTATATTATTTGGACCAAGTTCACTTCCTTCTTTTTAATGCATAGTATCCAGCACCACATGGACGTCCTTCCAGAGTGATCCTGAATTGTTGACTGTGTTTGTCATAAATAGAGCTGCAAGTCAACGAGCGGATAAGGCCTGTGCTTCTTCTTGTTTTCCAGCTCATTTTGTGAGAGTTCAAATCATACTTTTTGTAGCAATGTTGAAGATGTTATTATGGAGCTTTATCCCTAGAGAATTAATAGAACACAATTTATTCTAAATGTATATGCTGTGAAAAAAGCAACCCTCAGACCTTTATTAGCATGTACATTGGTTTCAATTACAGGCAAGAATTAGAGTATTCAGGTTACCTCTAGGTCAGAGATAATAGGCATGATGATTATGCAGGGCTCTTTGCAGGGATTATCGACACGGGGAAGTTAGTGCACAATGAGATCGACAGTAAACTGACAATGCAAAGTAGCTATTGCAGGAAGCAGAATAGGTTAGTCCATCTCAAGAACACTTCAGAGGAGGAGGAGGAGGAGGAGGAGATTAATATGGTTATGTAATCTTGTGGGCTTCTTAGAGGCTTGCTAATCCACTCTCCTTTTCAAAATCAAAGCCAACCGTTCTTCTGCCATCTTTATCTCCAGATATCTTTATCTTTCTGCCTGCATCTCCAGGTCAGCCATTTAAACTGGACCCCAAATCAGCTCATAGAAAACTGAAAGTGTCTCATGATAATTTGACAGTGGAACGTGATGAAACATCCTCCAAAAAGAGTCACACACCAGAGCGATTCACAAGCCAAGGAAGCTATGGAGTAGCTGGCAATGTGTTCATTGACAGCGG
Source organism: Psittacus erithacus (assembly GCA_009867235.2). Classification (NCBI taxonomy): domain Eukaryota; kingdom Metazoa; phylum Chordata; class Aves; order Psittaciformes; family Psittacidae; genus Psittacus; species Psittacus erithacus. The sequence continues at coordinate 44,495 of WYDI02033379.1, read as the reverse complement.
CCGGCATTACTGGGAAGTGGTTATAAGTGGGAGTACATGGTACGTATATAGAGAATATATGTGAAATTAATGTCTAGTTCACACCCTGCAGGTCCTGGTGCAGTTTCTATAATAGACAGTGGTAGCAGAGGCACGAGGAACAATGCAAGAGTAGGACAAGCATATTCTTTCACATAGTTTGCCACAATATCTTCTCAGTCTCCAGCATTTTTGCACTCTGGAAAGAAATCTGCCAGATCTTAATGTTTAGCAGCCTTCACAGGACTTTTACTCCATGGCTGGGGATGACTGTTTTTTGGACCCACATAACGTACATTTTAAGATTTTAGTGAATTGGAGAGCTCAGAAAGTTTCATCTTGTTTAAACAACAGAGCAAACTTTGTAAGTGTGGTCATTTCTTTACTAAGTGTGAAAGATCTTAGCATCCTTCGGTAAGGAAAAACCAAATAAAATAAGGACAATTTGATGATCCAGTTTCACAGGGGTAGAGGTCAGATTTGCTTCTGTGGAGGGGACGCTGAGCTGTAGGTCTGTGTCCCAGGGTATGAAACAAGGGGCCAGAAATGGAGGAGTGCTTTCCTTCCCTCCTGAATGATCCTTTGTGTCATACAAAGGTAGAATTCAAGGACCTTTTAGTCAGTGGAAGAGATGTCATTCCTTTGGACTCAAAGGCAACAATCATGATGGAGGTTAATGGAATGGAAAAATCACTAAGGTCTTCAGGTATGCCCACTGTCTCAAGCAAGAAAAATGTAGTTTGCCTGTGCCAATGAGAAGAAATGGAAATAGTGTAACTTATGGCACAGTAATCTCTGTTGATTGAAAGCCCAGCAAATACTGCAGTGTCTCTAGAACATGAGGAACTTTTAAATTTCTGTTATATATGTGTGAGAAATCAGGTATTTGCTCTCAGTGTCCATTAATGGGAACATTTTCAGAATCCTTTTGCCCTGCACATCTTGCCATAAATTATGGTTTGTAGAGCAAATGTCTTCATCTACAATTGCTTCACTTGGCTCAAAATCGAGTCTCAAAAATGTTCATTTGAATCTAAAAACCACACCAACATCTGGCAAAACATATTTGGGAATGGCAAAAATGATTTTTTTAATGTGTCCTTTGATGTTTACTCTGCATTCCTTCTTCTGGGCCATATAGTAAAGGAGCAAGGAGAGATCAGATTAGCTGACAGATAGCAGTGTATTTTAAAATCAGTGAATTCCTCTGTGTTCATCTGTTTGGAAGTGGAAATTTGAGGCCCAGTGATTTAAACCCTGAGTTGCTGAGTACTCAACCATCTTCCTTTTAAATACCAGAGGCAAGTGCTCAAAAAAATTGCCATAGCAACTAAACTGCAAATAATACAAGGGACGAGTTTCCCTGACCTCTCAGACCTGAAAGGCAGATGGGGCAAAACATTAATACAGCTTGTGTAGATATTATGGTGAAACATTACTTAATGAGAACTTAACCAGCAGAAATAAGAGGCTAGAACCAGTGAGTCCTCTGGGCTAACATTTGACTTCACCAAGAGACAAGCATGGCACGAGGCGTTTGTTTCCTTGAGTTGTTTTCTGTTTTTCAGGTATGCCATTGGGATTTCCTACAAGTCAGCGCCGAAGCATGAGTGGATCGGGAAGAATTCTGCCTCTTGGGTGCTTTGCCGCTGCAATAACACATGGGTGGTGCGTCACAACAGCAAAGAAATCCCCATCGAGCCTGCACCTCACCTCCGGCGGGTTGGGATTTTGCTGGACTATGACAATGGTTCCCTTGCTTTTTATGATGCTTTGAACTCCCTACACCTTTACACTTTTGACATTACGTTTGGGCAGCCAGTGTGCCCCACATTTACTGTGTGGAACAAATGTTTGACCATTATAACTGGCTTGCCTATCCCTGACCACCTAGACTCCTCTGAGCAACTTGCATGACTGCTAAAAGCCAAAAGATAGGATGATGCATCTTCCCAGGTTGTCCAGGCAGCTGCAGGAGCTTGCCTGGAGCTGGCAGACGATGGTGGTCTCCTGCTGCCACTGCCAAATCAGGCCAGAACTGAAAAAGGAAGAATATCTCTTTACTGTGTACTTTGTATGGAAGGACAAGAAATGGATTTAATCTTAGAACTTTCTTTTGCAGTTGGTTTGGTTTGGTTTGGTTTGGTTTGTATTTAGTCTCTTACAGGCAGATTTATAAATTATTTATACAAAAAAAAAAAAAAAAAAAAGGGAGAGAGACAAGGGAAAGCCTGGCTTGAACATCTGGAAAATGGCTTATTTGTTTTGCACATTGATGGTCCTATTGATTGAAGTTTCATCGGCCCTTTACATCATTCTATTTTACAGTGGATAAAAGCAAGAAATTGGAAGGATTAAAACTGTGCAGTGGACAAGTCAGTATGCTGCAGGTTTTATTCATGTCAATATTAGCTCTCTCATTACCAGCCTTATTGAGTGCAAGATCTAATTCCTAAGTTTCTAATTTGCACCTGGGAATGTGCAGACCAAAAAGAACAACAACAACAACAAAACAAAGAAAACCAGTGAGGAAGAGGAGCTCGCCAGCACAGCGAAAGAATAAGTTTACTTCTGTTCACAGGGCAGTGCTCTCTCTGTTCATATAGAACATGTGGAATATCTCCTAGAAATGTGAGTGGATAAATCATATCGTGATTTATTTTATTGATGGCAACATTCTCATCTACCAGTGCTTCGTTTTCATCTTTGGGAAACATTGTGGAATCACTGAGGATGTGAAAGACTGATACCATCTCCGAGAATCAGCAACACTGGAGGAGAGCAGCCAATCCAAGATCCGACTGTAGACTAATTTGATAAAGCATGGCATCATTTAAGGATTGATTGTAATAGAAGATGTCACAGTTCTGATGGTGGACATGTGAATGCTTATTGCTGATTTTACAAGGTTCAACATAGCAAGCCCAGCCAACGACTCGGAAGTGAGACATGCACCGCTTTTCCATTGATTTTAAATTAAACACAAATGTTTCATTGTTGTACACTATGTAGTCTCTATAACAAAGGAAGGAAATTTGTTTTGCCTGTGCTGTATGAAGAAACACTGCAGCTGGAGTTTGCTCACAGTTGCCATTGTCCTGAATCGTTTGAGAAAGCACAGTTCTCTTTGTGAATGAGGAGTGAAAAACAAGTTTTCAGCAGCAGTAGGAATGTGCATGGGCAGGCCCTATATTCATCTCGGTGTTGGTGGAGAACTTCAGTGAAGGCAATAGAAGTTGTACCTACTTTATCTCAAAGCTGAATCAGGTGCTTTTTTTTCTCTTTTCCTTCTACAGAATAGAAGCCCTTTGTAATTACTACAATGCTTATGTATAAATTATCATTTTTTGATAATTTTTGGGAGATGCTTGAGGCATATGACAACTTCAAAAGAATGATTTCCCTACAGTATTTTGTTGTTACTATGCAAGTGGTTAAAATTCTGCTGGTATAGAAAAAGGATAAATTAAATATCAACTTTAAGAAAATATTTTCTCAGTAATTTATAACCATGCTTTAGGTGTCTTTTGAAAAGGATGCCTTAATGCACTTTGTTCACTAATGAGTCCAAGATAAAATGGTCCCAAGACCAGCTTCAGATTTTTTAAATACTAATTCTCTAGGTACAACGCTGTACTACAGTTTGCTTTATAACAATATGGAAGACTTAAAAGCAAGACAAAGAATACCTAATGCCTATTTGGTTTTTTTTTCCTTTCTTTAATAGAAAATAAATGCCTAGCTGTGCTCCTTTATTTTCCCTTTACATGTCCTGATAACTGCTGAATTAAATGGAGAAGGGTCTGGCATAAATTTGCTGGTACCATGGCTTTCAGCTGGGGCAGCATCCCAATGTTCACAGGTTGGAGCCACTGATTTTTCCTGGGTTGACATACTCATGAGGGAATATGTGTACGTATAGCAAACTGCAACGTTTTTCATAGCGTCTTTAATAAGCAAGAAACGTATATCCTCAAAATGAAAAATTAATAAATCCCCAGACATTATTTTTTATAATTGAGCACAGTGTTACCGATACAATCTGATGTACATAGCTCAGATGACCTGGCCTGGGATGTTTGGGAGGTAGCTGTGGTGGCGTGAAATAATTATAATGAGTTGACAGGCGACAACAGATATAAAGCAGTGATAAAAAGATGCAGGTGGAAAGGAGTTTTAATCTGGGATTATTGCCAAATTTCTGCCTAAAAGGAAAGGGTGTATTACCGAAGTACATGTAGCAAGGCTGTGTATTTTCTTTTTTGCCAGAAATATTTAATCTAGAAGCTGATTTCAGTAGCGGACAAACTGAAAACACTGATCAATATTTGGCCATGCAATGTTGGCAGAGATTGAGCTGAATGGAGGTAATACCATGAATTTGGAAAGATCCAAAATGATCTCACATATTTTCATTGTAAAGATAGACCGTGAGTCTAAAGACAGGTCATGGTTTTGGCCAGAGGAAAAAGAGTGATCTGTTATCTATAGGCCTTGTATTGTCTTTATTTTACCACAGAATACTCATTTGGGGCTAAGCCACATTTCTCCAGTGGACTATTAAGTCAGTCAGTGCTCTTTGTGCGTGTATGTTTGTATATATATGTACACATATATCTGGGTGCACACACCAGTATACGCACAAATATAGTGTGTAATTTGTGGATATGATACATACATATATACACATACAAACTGACAGTAATTAGTCAGGTGTTTCTTTTTTTGCTTGTTTCTTGAACAATTTTACATTCTGTATGACTACAAGGAAACAAGTTTGCTATGAATGGTATTCTGGACATTTTTTAACAAACAAAACCTGTTTATTTTACAATACTTGATTCAATGCCTGATTAATAAATAAAAACATCCATTTGAAAATGTAGCTTCTGTGGTCTGTGGCATTTTGCATAGTCCATAGTAATCAGTCAAAATCTGGGGTAACAATTATCCTTGTGTAAAAAATAAAACATGGTACTGTAATGTAGTGTGCAGTCTTAAATGAGGAGTTTTCCCTCATTTTTTAAAATTTTGTGAATAGGAATGAGGTAGCATTGTGTAATGCCATGTTTAACAGAGACAGATTTTTGAGGAATAGTCTGCTGAGTGGCAAGCAAAGAATGTAGTAGATAAAGCTTGCATTGGTGTAATGATCATTTAAAAGGTGTATTTAAAACCCAGTCTGGGATTCAGCAGAGTTAAAGCAAACTATAGCACAATCTCTTTAGAAGACAGTAGTATGGGCTCAGAGTAGTCAAAGGTGAGGTAATGGAAAGGTGGGAAACACTTTTTCTTTGAGGCCAGATAAGATTTTCCATGTGTTAGGCTCCCATGTGTTAATGCACATTTAATGGAGAAAAAATCATTCATGAATGATCTGTATGTCATAAATCATTTAGTAGACTGTCTCCAGCCCACTGTAGTTTCCCATGATTTGTTTTCAGCAGCGAAGTTGCTGCATTTTTTGCTATGAGTTTATTCATTATCTGGTTTGGGTGTCCCATTTCTCCACTGCTCAGCAAAGAGATCCCCACTGAGTGGGTCCCAAGGGTAGCAAGCATAAATATCCCTCAGGTATGGATATGCTTTGAAAAGCTGGAAATCTGCAAGTACAGGTGGAAAACACATGGACGTTCTTCATTATATCAACAATAGTAGGTCACTAAACAGCAGTGTACATCACACACTTTAATCCTCCATCTTAATTGCAAAGACTATTTTTCCCATGTTAGAAAACACAACAGGACACTATTGATGGCACAGATTAAAGTGTCAGAGCTTTAGCTATTTCATTTTGAGATGGCCAGAGTTTATAGCTCTATGAAGAACTATTGGCTGTGGGAAATTTCATTAAACTATTTGACATAAGTAAGTATGTCTTTCTTAATTATTCTAATAACGCTAGTCTCTTAAAGCAGATTTCTAGTAGTTCCCAGATTCTGCTTTTTGTTACAGCAGCACAAATTCCAGATAAGCCCATACACCAAAACAAAGTGAGAATTGCTAATGGTTCTTACGTATATCAGCAAAACTGAGGCTATTTTTCTCAGTTGGAAACATGGTCTTCAATTCTAGTTTAGGAGTGTTGGACCCACATAGGAAGTACACTCTGGCCACCTCAGTAACTGGCTAAGGCATGCCTGGCCTGTAGGTCATTTGTGATGCAGCTTGATAAACAGTGATAAACAAAAAACATACACATGTTGTTTATGTAGTGGTGTACTCGCAATTTTCATGTAACACCATCTCTAATGTCTTTTCACATGCTGATCTGTCTAGTAGTGGAAGTGTGTATTAATATGTAAGTTCAGTATTTTACTGTGTTAATGGGTTGATTGTCCATTTAGAAATTATCAGTGTTCTGAACTTCAGCCTGAAGTTTTGTTTTCTCCACATGGAGGAAAGCCCTGGTTACTTCCAAGTGCTGATGGTGGGTGTTCTAGATATGCTGAGCTCTTTGTTTATATTGTGCTTTCTAAAGTGAAAAAAGCTCTCTTTACGTTTTAAACTTTGATTTATATATTAAAATAAAGGGGGGGGGGGAAGAGAGACTAAAGAGCAATGATGTTAACAATGCTTCAGTGTAGATGAGACTCTTGATTTGGACTGTTAGGCTTAAGGCATCTGTGTACATAAATCTGTGCCAGCATAGACTGATTTGTGGGAGTTGAACAGTAGAGGTGCAAGCATTTTCTTCTGAAGTAAGCTTTTGCATTAACTCCATTCTTGGAAAGGAATATTTTGATTTTGGTTTTGGTTTTTTTTAATTTGTTTCCTTATTCAAGTGGAGACCATGTTAGTGATAGTATAATCTTTCATCCCATTACTTATTTTAGCAAACTCTACCATATCACATGCCTCTGGCAAATCACTGAACACATCAGATGCAACCACAACCTTTGTCAACTCTCCTTCAAGGTGTGGACTGCTGTTTAAGCCATTGACCAGGTATATAACTCTCCCAGGTGGGATTCATCTTGCTTTGAGTAAGGAACTCTAGCACAAATGGTGCTTTCAGTTGAAGGTGAGAGGCTCATATACTTCACAAAGATGATAGAGGAAAGACATAGGCTTTTAATATCGTCAGCACTGAGACAGTCCTGGTTTAGAAGCATCACCATGTATTAGGAAGGCACAAAGTCTTTTACTACAGTGTGATCAACAGTTATTACTATTATGTAATCATTATTACTGCTGCCCGAGAGAGGGATGGAGGTAGCAAAAGAGGGAGTTTTGGAGCAGTGATGAGAAAGTCATTGAGTGACAAGGCAGTTGGAAACCTGCCATTGCTACCTGCCCAGGCACCATGCTGCAACTCGGCAAAGCAAGTCTGCACTTGTTCTCCCTTTTGTTACAGCTCAGCCCCTTTCCACATTCCCAAATGACAGGAAATAAAATATTGCCATTATGTTTGAAATCCCAACCTGAATAAAAGCAGCAGGGCACGGATGGCAGCCCCGGGCCTTAATTCTCCTTTATTCACCCAGATTTTTACATCTGTTAACTTCAAAGGAGATAGTCTTGATATACATAGACATAGGTACAAGCCCATGAAACTTCATTTTCCAAAGGGTCAAGTCCAAGTGAAGCAGGAGCTCCTATGCAAACAGCTCAGCATTCCTATTAAATCATGTCTTTGGAGAAAGCACATCAGCTGCTAGCAAAACTAGGGTTTCTTATGAACTGTTTCCCAAGGCCAACCCAGGTGCATCTTAAAATGTATGGTTCTTTTAAAATGTATGGTTTAATAACATTTTTCTTGGGTGAATTGTTCAAGCAATACTTGGCTATTTCCTCCAAGCAGGGTGGGAACAACTCTCTTAGCAGGTGCTGTGTTACTTTTCAAAAAATCATGAGAATGTCAGATACATAAGTTATGATATAATGCTGCAACCTAAGACTATTGTTCTTGGACTTCCATTTAAAAATGGACAATAACTATAGAAGTGTAAAAGTCTACTTCCTCTAACTGTTTGCACTAATTTATATAATTATTTGAATGTACAGAGGTGTTTCTTGTTAAGGAATATTACCTTATTTCTTTTTAATACCTATTTAATACATAGTAATTAGGAGTATTACTGAAAATCCATGCATTCACAGAATAGCTTATACTGAAGCCTTTGAAAGACAGCAAATGGAGGCTTTGTATTTTGAATACATTAGTCATTGAGCAGGGAAAAAAAATGCTATAGCTGTTTAGATCACTGAAGCATTTAAAAAATGACAGCCAACTGCCTCGCAAGAGGATGGGAAATTTTCATTATAATTTTTTTATTTCTCCCTTATTTTCATTTTATATGGAAAACAAACTATTCCACTTGAAAATATTTCTGTTATCCTTCCATTTCTTCACCTTTCTTTTCTGCTTTTGTTCTCATTTTCAGATTTTAAGTATTAGAGTATCAAGAAGTGTGTGTTTTTAAAAGTTGGATTTTTTTTTATTTCCTTGAAAATTACTTTTTTTCAGGGAGCTCACAGAAAAAGAAATGAGCAGTCAAAATACTACTGCAATATGGCAACTTGAAAATCAAGAATATTTTTGACTTAGAAGTTAAAGAAGGAATGCAGATAAGCATGTTAGTCTGCTACAATTACTGAATTATTCGGTTTCATTGTTCTGGGCTTAATAGTATTGCTCTCTAATTCAATGTATGAGATCTGGTTAAGGAGCACAAGCAGAGGAATAGTAGATTATTTTAGGATAACCCTGGATGCCATTAATAACAGTATCTATATTCAAACTCATTAATGTCAGTTTGCTTTGTTGTTTCGGGGTGGGCTTTTTTTTCATTTTTAAATATTGTGAGTCCTCTCTAGCAGTGGTTCCCAGCCTAGAATTATTTGTCTGTTTTGAAAAGCATAAGGTCTCATTCCTTATGGAATGGGAAAAAGTCCTCCTTACGGCAAGTGTGAATGTGGTCCTAACACAGTGAGAACATCTCCCACTATCGGGGGCAATTTCTCTCATCATGTCTGTGTGAGTAGTAGTGATGGCCAAACTGAGGATGAAGTAGGTTCATCCAGATTTGTGGTTGTGAGAAGAAGTGGAAGGTCTTTCTGGTGAATCACAACTAGTGATTACAACCAGCGGTAGACCCAATCTAGAATCAGAAATTAGCAAATGGAGATTTGTTCCTTAATACAATCAGTAACCTATCCTTTCAGTTTCTTTTAGTGGCTGTGACCTCTCTCAATTTTTCCATTAGTTCACATCCACATGCTCATTAAACCTTTGTTAATATTGAGGGATTTTTAATTGTTAGCGGTTTGTCAAAATACTTGAAAACAAACATTGTTGATACAATGTCAGTAGCTTATGGAAGAGGTGGAGAAGAGGAACAGCGTAGGATCTAGAGAATAAATACAGGTGCAGATTGAGTTTGGAACAGCTTAATACTGCTCATAAAATATAATTTCCATCCATCCTAACTTGAATTATTCATATAGGTGAAGAGAGAGAAACACAACTGAATTCAACCTTGACATGTGCATGAATAACATTCAGTACAAAGTAGTGTAGGGCCCGAAATGATTGAAAAACAGGGCTGTCTTCTGTAAAATTAGTTGTTGATATTTTTTCTCTTCTAACAGTTGGGTCATAGCATTCCTACATTCCATATATTTAGACAAAAAGGAAGTATTATTAAGAAAGTGTTCCGAGTTATGCTGTAAATTCTTACAAATGCAAGACCAATTGAGGAAATTAGGATGAATCTTTGAATGACATACAAAAAAAGTTATTTATTCACAATCGATAACAAAAGCTATACCCAAACCATCCTTTCTTATTAGAATCCAGATGGTGCTTTCCTGTTTCTCTCCATGGAGATGATGAAACAGGAGCACTTTGTCTTTCTGTTCTTAAGAAGTCAGTGCTCCATATTAGTATTACTTGGAAATCTCTCAGGATGAATAAATTTAGTAGGAATAAGTATAGAGCTCTCACCAGTCTTGGAGCCTGAATAAACCATTAGCCAGTTTCAAGGCTGAGTTACCATCAAGTTATGAATGCTTTCATGTATTTTCAACTGTGCCGGAAGAAACATGTAGCATTAACAAAAAAATGACAAATTTTAACTAGGTGTGGGAATAGACATCATTCTGTCCAGTTACAAAGCTGCTATTTGGTACAGGGACAGGAAAATATTTTTATGGATTTGGTATAAAGCACCTGCGCTGGTGCTGGTTCTCATGCACACAGAATTGCTGTAGCCCTAGGTCCTGACAGTCTTTTATGTCTGTGGAATTCGAAAGCTCTGCAAATCATGCTGACGGGTGGGTTGGTGCATGTGGGTACCACTTTCCTTAAAAGTGCTTCCACTGGCCCACATTTTCCTGCTTCCCTGAAAGCAGAAGTAAGGGCAAGCCAGCTCCCAAGCATCTTCAGCTCTAATACTTCCCTGACCTTTCTTATGGCAGCAACAGCAAGGCCACAAGTGGTCCTTGACTCCACATCTTGTGTGGCAATAGAATTAGGCTACTAATCAGGCTTCTCTAGATAGGGCACCTGACTTCACAGAAAGAGAGGTTAACCTAGCTCCACTAGCAAGGTTCGGACAATTCTCAAGCAGCTTCATCAACTTCTGCTATAGTCAGGAAATGCAAGGGAATCTGCTGCAGGACAGGGTGTGAAGGTAACACATTCTCTAAAGGCATGTCCAAAAGGCTCATGAAGAAAATTTTAAGTGGCATTCATCCTCATGAGAAAGTTTGCATAAGAAGGCTGGGATACATCTTTCCATGTTTCCATGAAGGCATGGAAAGCTGCCTCCTTATGCCTCAGGTTTAGTAACATTTATGGACTGGCAGGCCTCACGGTTAATTTTGAAGAGTGTCTTATGTTTTTCTCCCCACTGTCTTAGAAGTTTGACAAATGGGAAGAAAAAATTGTCAGATTCCACTGCATGAAAGCTCATATCACTGGCCTTCATTGTCAAAATTAAGACAATGCAAAAAGAAGCAGCCAAACTTGTGTGTGTAAAATTGTTATTTGTTACAACTGACATATCTGACATCTTTGACAGACATGATAATAGTAACAGAAACAAAGTGGAAGATTTATCATGATTGGAACTCTGATAATGAAAAATAAAACTAGAAGTTGAAGACAGAAATAAAATAATTTGGGAATGCACCTAGGAAGGCAAACCAGAAAGGATTGATACCATGAAGAAATGAATCTGGTAGAAGCTCCTGGAAGACTGCAAATTCTGGTCTACCATTAAGAAAGGTAATATTCAGTAACACAGGATCAAAAAAAGGAACATTGTAAGGGAAAGGCAAGGGAGAGTCTAGGTTAGAAGGGGAGATGTATATGTGGTTTAGTTAGTCTACCAATTGATGGCTGAATGGAGATAAGGTTGTTGTGTCTGTAAATGTATGTTTAGGGGCAGCACCAGGAAAGGAGCATAACAGTTGTAAGTAAAAGTCAGTGCTGATACAAGAATAAATGAAGTCAACCTGTTTAATGGACAGTTAGGTCTGTAGAAGTAAAGACAGTTACTTTACAGAATGGCAAGAGGAAAAAAGGAACCTACTGTTTCTGAGACAAAGCTTTGTGGGTAAGATTAATCATATTTCAATCTAAATGGCCAAATATTAGTTGACTGGGCGAAGCATATTTTATAGGCATCTTCTATAACAAATGAGAAGCAAATAGCATCTCCAAATATTTATCCCAGATACTCTAGCAACCTAATTTGTAACAGGAAGGATCCCATTCTGTGACCGATCTTTCACCATTAGCTGTATGAGGAGTCACAGACAGCTGATGTACTCCATACCTGCCTTTTAGATACCTAAAGGCAGATCAAAAGACTCTATGTATGTGGCATATGGGATGTCAACATCCTTATAGTGGTGATTATAGAGTAAATCCATTTCTTTGGATATAACACATCAATTTTTAAACCGTTTCTGACTTAAAAACCTTGCTGTGCTGAAGCAAGCAGGCAATTTTTCTTTGGCCTCAGTGAAGTCTACATTGTGCTTCTTAAATATGAACAAGGCAAAATATTGTAAGTCAAAGTCATATTAAACGTAGATATCTCCCATAACCAAAGACTGTTCTAGCCCCCTAGCCCTTGTTTTTATAAAGCAAGTAATTTATAACAGTGCTTCAGTAATATGGTCATCCAGGCAAAATCTACAGATAAAAATGCATCTGTTTGACCACAGAACAAACCACCTTGGAGGTTATATGTGCTTACATGCAGTCTCCTGCACTGATGTTGTGCACAAGTATTTTACACTCAAAACTGGGTTGCTTATCCGATGCTGCAAATTCTATGTATTAATAGCTGACATTGTTCTAGCATTAATCCTAAAATTTGTTTTAATAGATGTCACAATCAGATCTCCTCTGGCATTTCCTGAATTCATCATGAAACTGTATGATTTTATCAAAGCTAGAATTGTTTGATACCTGTTGACATCGCTGCATCATTCATTCCTCACAATAGTAAGCATGTACCAGTATAATAGACTGAATACAAGTATTAAACTCACAGTGCCTGTGCCAAACAGGCTTTTTTGTGGCATCAAGAGGTCCTCAGCATAATTCTCTTCAAATGGTAAAGTAACCAATAATTGTAAGCAAAAAAGAATGTATAAGAGAGAGCTAAGAAGGTCTGGCTCTTTAACATTTAAGTCAAATGCTAAGGTCAAAAGTACTTCTTTTACTATGTAATTTATTTGCATGTTCTGCAAAAGAAATAGAGTTGGTTCTCTGAAGGATAACTGAGAGTCTTTTTGATATTCGTGGCAGATTGTTTTGGATGGCTACCATCCAGAAAATCATAATGGTGAAAGAAAAATACTCTGTGGACGGATGTAAATGTCCCTTTTTCCAGGGCTTTATCTTAGACCCACCTCTTTACACTGTATAGGTTACTTTCAGAGGTTTCTTTTTATCTGTTTCTAAACAGCCTGAGTATTTATGTAATGATTCTGTGGTGAGGCATAATTCATCCTTCAGGTTAATAGACTGCACAGATGAAAATACCCTTCACATGCAAAGTATTGTTAATTGCTTGTGCTTCCTAGAAGGGAAGGAAATTACTCAGGCTGGAGAAATGTTATAGTAAAGATTATTGGTGCTCTTCAGGCTGACAGAAAAAGAATTGCTCAAATAAAAGGTGAGAGTTTCTGCAGGAAGCACTTTCTGATGGAAAAAGGATTAGTGCTCCAGGAAGAGTAACTAAGGAAAACTGACAGAAAATCACCCAAACTAGGGAAATATTTTGGAAATGGCTTGGCAAAGAGGGATTTAATAGGGTTCAAGTCACAGTGAAAATTAGAATATGAACAGGGCTGACACAGTCTCACCTGCTTTGGAAGGACCAATCTCCAGATTTTTATTCGCAGGGAGTATGGAATAACTTGTGAAACTGCACTAGTCTGTCTTGCTTAGGGGTCTCAGAGTCGGAAGCAGCAGCAGGAAATAAAGGAACTGAAATACAAGTCAAGAAAGAAGGAACTGGGAACATTTCTTTTTCTACTCATTAAAAAAAAAAGAAAAGATTTGGAATATCCAACAGCAGGAAACAACACAACGTGAAAAACTTTTGTACAACAACAGTCTTTCTTCTTATCTTTGTGATTTGTAACATCAATGGCTGTTAAACTGGAGACAGCTTTTAAACTGTAATTTATTTTCACTGGTTATGGGTACTTGCTTCATTACTTTTGTTAGTTTTCACTGTTTGAACAAAATGTTCCTTCATTCCTGCTGCCTAAATCAGTCAGTCAGCGATAAAAAACTTATAAGCCTTGGGCCCTTACAATACCATGGCAGAAACATTTTTCCAGCTGTAGCTGACCCTACCAAAGTTTTTGGTAAATGATGTAACTAAGCGGGTACTGTGTCCATGTGAGGCCTGTAGGTCTGGGAGCTTAGTGGGCTGGTCTGGCAGATGTAAGGCTGATTTGTCTTTTACACAGAAACAGGCACTGATTAAATGGTTAAAAGCAACGATAGATGGTTTTCTGCTAAATTGCTGGAATGGAATGTGTCTCAAGGGTGGTGAGGATGTCTGATGACGGGTGACGAAGGCGTTTTGCCAAGGTTGGTGAGGTCTTAATATCAAGGATGTTTATGAAATGTAACTACAGTCCCTGCAATCCTAAAGGATTTTGACAAAACCTCTGGAAAGTTATTGTTTCTGAATAGTGTTAAAATATGGAATTTATGTAAATATAAATGAATCAATGCTTAGTTATTGGAATAAGATACTGCAGATGTATTGTGGGATATACATAAATGAATGTGTAATCTAGATTATTTGGGTTATGAAACATGGTGATTTAGCCATCTGTTGGTGATTTTCTTCTGTCAGGCTAAGGAAACTGCGGATATGACAAGAATCAGCTTATTAGCAAGTTTTGGATTGTATGAATGTGTCTTGCTTTTTTAATAAAGAATGTTACCTCTTAATTTCTACTAAAGTAAACCCGTCACTTTCAGTAATTATTTTAATTTGGTCAAAATCAGTCTTAACAAAAGTAAGAGTGGCCGTTAAGACTTATCTGATCTCAATTTAAGATAATGGTCAACAGATTAGTAATTTGTTTATGAATCACTATCTCAATAGGGAATTCCCACTGAAGGGAAATCACATGGTATATGCAGCTGGAGGCAGCTTTCCAGAAATTTATCCCAGTGATAGCCATGAGGAAAACAGTGAAAGCTCTAGTGAAGAAAAACTGCAGGTCAACATGAGTAGATTTGCCTGAGTTTTTTATGACTAAGGATAGCAGCCTTTGTGGCAAGAGGAAGGGAAGGGCTCCCAGCCTCACACCCTCACATGGAATCAACATGACTTTCTGAAACCAAGCCGCTCTTCCCTGCTCACACAAGCTTTCTCCTCACATAATTTCACAGGAGGTGACACAGTTTTGGAGCAAAATCATATTGTCGTGTAGAACTATTCAAGTCAAGGATAATAACAGCAAAGCTAAATTTAGAGAGGTGCACAGGTAAGGGAAAGAACAAAGAGGGGCTTCACTGGGATTATTCAACTGTGGGCAAGATGAATAAAATGAAGTTCAGATAATTTTTTTCTCTCCCTCAGAATCAACATAGTTTGGGGATTATTTCTGACTCACAAATTCCAGACAGCAATATTAAAAAAAAAAGTTTAATTTCACTTTTAGCTGAAAGACAACTTTTCGTCACATTCCTGCAGCCTTGCCTTAGAAATACCGTATACAAACTTGCTCAGAACTGCTTTGCAAGCTCGCGCTAAAAGAATCATACCTATTAAGTCACCTTTTATTACTGAAAATGAAAATAATATAAAGTATATGAGCCAATTGCAATAGAAGATTTATAAACTCATCACTTTCTCCTGGCAGAGGCATGACATGATACGTAGTTAATCATTCCTGGAATTAGCATGTTTTATAATCGTTTTAGTCAAGGGAAACTCTCAGCAAATTCAGTGTGTCTGCAATTATTGCAGTCCTGTGGTGGTATCCCATCAACTCTCCCAGGCAGGGCTAGGCCATGTCCAAGTGCTGGGAATGTTGAATCCCAGTGTGAAGAGCACATCCTTGCCCTTCTCAGAGTAGGTGTGGAACCCCATTACAGTGTTGTGTTATGTCAACACCGGTAAAGAGGTTTTACTGGAGCACACATGGGCCTACTGAATGAGCTTAACTGAAGCTAATTCTGACGCCAAGAGCCATAAACATCCAAATACAGCAGTTAGGCAACATTTCACTCTCTGTGCTGGAAGACTGATACCACATCCCCTACAGGTTTTTTTATCTTTTTTTAGTTTAAAAGTCCTAGTTGATTCAGCTTTTCCCAACCAATTATATTTTTGGAGTTTTGACATGATTTGTATTCCTTCCTTATTGCTTCCAAAATTCCTATAATTGTGGATTATTTTCAATGGATCTACGTTGCTGCTACTTACAAAAGCAATGCCTGAAAATGCATACAAAATTTGGTGCAAGACTTCAGCAGCTGTTCAGAGCAAAAGGATAAAAACAATCATCTTTCAAGTCTTCAAACCCCAATATAGTGCTTGCCTTTCTCATGACACCATGGCAATGTTGAATACCATACCATCACAGTCACTGCAATCCCTGTAGACTCTTCAAGAGAGCTACTTCCAGTCTGTCTTCACCTTGTCAAGACCATGTGTGTTTTTAATCCCACCTTGTCAGGATCATGTTTGTTTTCAGTCCTGTGCTGCAATGAATTTACAGTCTGGCTTTGTTTCAGCTGCGAATGTAATAAATATATCCCCTATTCCGCCTCTTTGGGATGTCTGAGACCTAACCAAAAAGTGTTCAGCCTGAGACAGACCCTCTCTTCCTCTGAGGAAGTGCCACTGTTATGACAAGGAACTTAATGATAGCTACTCTCTGAGCAGTTTTTCTAATGACTCTTAAACCTGCTTCTGATAGTTTCAGTGTGATAACATTTCCTTTGTTTCTAAGATTGTCAAGGGGACAGTGCTAGAAGCTTCACTAAGTACTAACTCTGTGACAAGTGCTGCCTCTCATCTCTTCCCAGATCTGCCTACCCTACTGTAGAAGGAAATAAGATTTGTCAGATATATTTGTTCTTGACAAATGCATGTTAACTGCTACTCATTTTGAAGCTATTTTCTTGGTACTTACCAATTTATTTTACATGAACAGGCACACAGAGAGCTGACAATGACGACTGTTATCCTAAAAGAATTGTGATTCTTTTTCAAAAACTAAATGTTTTCTCCAGCTCTATATGCAGTATAAAACAAAGAAACAAACCATTTCAGAGCAGATGAAAGAGGAAACAGATATCCTATGAGATACGTGGCTCGAAATGAAGACACTTAAATGCCAACATGGAAGTGACTAGTGCCTAAGCATAGGCATCTAATGCCATTTGAGAAACCCCAGGACAAGGGAGATGGGGGCTAGCAGATGTGCTACAGGATCTATAGGAGACATGACTTCACCAGAGCAGCAAGCAATGTACTCTGGACACATAAAACAGCCCATAGTTGACAACTGGGTCATTCCTTGGTTAAACTATATTAATTGAGCTTAATTTTGTCATTTTAATCTCTAATGGAATCTCTGCTCATTCAGTTTTATGTTACTGCTGAACTTTGACCCCCTGGTTTTGGTAGGTTCTCTTGGGTATGCATCTTGGAAGTCAGGCTACAAGAAAAGAAAAAACAACAAGAAACCCCAGAAGTTTCATTTAATTTATTCCCTGTCCTTTTAGAATACAGTTATTTTTAGTTACAATGGAAAGGAGGAGAAGGATCTTTTCCCTTTGCTATATCCTCCTCATCGAAGACTTATCAGTAGCTCTATTTAACTGCCTTTGTGCCAGTAATTACAGTGAGCCAGAAACCATTCGCAGCACTGCTGCTTGCATTTGAATTACTGGTGCTTTCTCAAGTATTGAAAAAAGGCAGAAAGGAAAGAAAGGGGATTCACATACCCATCTGAGTTTAGAAAAGTCCTTAGTGGATACAACAAATCACTAGCCTAATCTAGGAAGAAAAGAAAACATGAAAAGAAATCTCATACCATTGGGAATCTTTGATAACACTGTGTTGCAAATGGAGAATCTTACAATAAGAAAAGAATATCCATAAGGAAAAAGAAAGAGTCAGCTGTAGTTGTTTTTACTTTCACAGAAGAATCTAACAGGCCCCCTTATCACACTTAAAGAAGTCTAAACCAGAAGGCACAAATTCCTCCATCTACGTTGTGTGATTTATTAAAGGCCAGATCTTTATTAATGCACTGGCTGGAAGTGCACGGAGGTTTGGTACTGCCTCATGCTGCTCTCCTCCACACATGCTGCGGAGGGGTAGATTGATTTGTGTTCACTGGGGGACCAGACGCTCCACGTAAGAAGAGCAAAATATTCTTTCTGCACCCCTAACAGAAGCGACTTCTGTGCTCAGGATGCAGCTGCCAGATCTGACTGGCTGGCTGTGCTGTCTGCTTAAAGCCTGGAGAGCCCTGGGGGGAGACATCTTCTGTAGCACCACTGCCAAGGTGTCAGCCCCAGCCCAGGGCTCCTACTGACCTCCATGCACTCTGACAGCCCTCACAGTTTGGGGCTTGTCTCCCACGTGCCGTACACGTGCAGGGATCAAAATTAATGATGGCTGCATGTTGCCTTCAGCATTAGCAGGGAGACCATCTGTGCAGCAAGGGCCAATTACACACATAATTATGTTCTCTTTTAGGTATGTCCAGTTTGTCAATGCCCAGTTTTTAAGCTGGCCATATACAAGGCAGTTGCGGCCTGGAAGCCGTACAGTTTTGTTAATGTTGGACTTTCCCAAGTTAACATATAATATTAGGAGGCAAAGTGGAAGAAGTGAATTGCTTTGTTGCAACATAACTCCCATGCTAGCTGAGCCATGTACTTTTCCAGCTGAGGCAGGCTTACAGATGACATTCCCAGAGTATGGGTCTTCTCTAACTGTATGTGCATCCATGCTTCAATTAACGTCTCATCCATTCTCATAAGTGAAATACAAGCTAAGTCTTCACAAAATAGATTTGAAACAAAAACATTTTTAAGTGTCCTGGCAACAAGACATAACAGCTTTTTTTCCAAATATGCTTCTTTTAAAAAAACCACAAATTTGTAGCCTCACATTTTTTCCGGACTTATATCAGTGAATTGGATCCAACTTCCCATCTGTTATGGGGATGCCTTTTTTTGTGCTTTAACAGAAGAAAAAAAAAAGAAAAGGTTAAAGAAAAAATACAGTCAAAATGTTCAAAAAATTTTTTTTTCAGGATCAATTTTAAGTTTAATTTAATATCAGAAACTGAAGAGGCATGTGAATGCTGGGATTCCTGATCAATCAACAGCTATAACATGTCAAGCAATCTTTAATGTGCCCTACTTCCTAAGAATCTCATAATCTTCACTGTGTAGCTATTTAAATTGCAGAAGGCTCCTCTACTTTTTTTTGAGTGTCCACAGGCCAGATGCTGCCAGGTTAGCACTTCATACCTTGTGAGGTGCTCGGTAGTAGGATGAGTTGTGTCTGGAAGAAGAAGGTGCTTGCAAAACCTTGATGAGGGTCTTAAGCCATTGGAGGAATACTTTTATTCCAGTCTACTAGTAAATCAGGGCATAGATTCCATAAACAAATGTGTATATATTCACACTATATATTACCTACCTCTAATATTTTGCCTAAATAAAGAAAAATTTCATGCGGATAGATGCCTAGCCTGTGCAAAGACTTAAGAAACACTATATGCAGTTTGTGAGTACACAGCATGTGTTTATTGGCTAGTAAGTACTCATATGCTCAATTCTCACTGTCAAAGCTCTGCTGGCCCTGCAGCCATCTGTCAGACACGGATGTGACATCCCTCATTGCATGGCTGAAGCTTTAGCTTGCTCAGTTGCACCATCTGCCTCTCTCCTTACCACATCCACCCTGTTTTACAGCCTTTAGCTTTAGCTTAGGAGAGAGCTCATGGACCCCCCCAGCAGCACTTCTGCAGGAGCCAGGCTCATGGTAGAGCCTCACAGAGCTGGCCCTGGGCTTTTATTACCCTAAGCATTAAAACACACTTTAATTTGTTGATATACACCAGTGCCTTCCAGTGTAAGCATGTCTCCTAAGCGTGCACGCGGGGTGGGTTTAAAGATTTCAGTAAATGGAGAGTTTTTATATTAAAATTGTTCTAGTCATGAATTATGATTTTAAAAAGTAAATCTTACCATAATTCCACTTCTAATTAATCTAATGTTAGCTTTACATGAAAAAAAGCCACAATTCAAGACTTCAACAAATCAAAAATCTCTTTTTTGAGAAATAGACATACCTGAAACAGTGGAGGTGGAAAACTTCTTAGAAGAATAATGTTTTTAGAACTTGACAGCATACTTATGATTGCTTGCAGAGAAAAAAAGAAGCATTTTGGGGAAAATTATCTTTTCTCCCTCCTGTTTAAATCACCAGATAATTCAAGAAACAGAAGAGCACCTCTCTCTGCTTCTCAGGTTCTCAACTTTAATCTCAGCTATAAAAAGCTAGTCCATTGTTAAAACATCTACTGTGAAAGGGAAATCTAATCGACTTTGCTGTATATACACCAGGTGATTTTCTTTAACAAGTACTGTTGATAGAGTGATGTTTAATCTTTGGTGGTATATATCTAGGATGTACTGAATTGCAATAGAAACACTTTCCAGGCACAGTATCTCCCAGGATTATAAAATCTATGGACGAACCATATGGTTCTGTAAAATGGCATTAAATCATGGAATCATGGAATCATAGAATGGTTTGGGTTGGAAGATCATCTAGTTCCAAACTCTATGCCATGGGCAGGGACGCCTTCCACTAGACCAGGTTGTCCAAAGCCTCATCCAATCTGGCCTTGAACACTGTCAGGGATGGGGCAGCCACAGCTTCTCTGGGCAACCTGTTCCAGTGCCTCACCACCCTCATAGTAAAGAACTTTTTCCACATATATAATTTAAATCTCCCCTCTTTCAGTTTAAAGCCATTACCCCTTGTCCTATCACTACATGTACCTGTAAAAAGTCCCTCTCCAGATTTCTTGTAGGCCACCTGTAGGTACTGGGAGCTGCTCTAAGGTCTCCCCACAGCCTTCTCTTCTCCAGGCTGAACAACCCCAACTCTCTCAGCCTGTCTGCACAGGAGAGGTGTTCCTCTGGACATGCTCCAACAGGCCCATGTCCCTCTTGTGTTGGGAGCCCCAGAGCAGAATGCAGGACTCCAGGTGTGGTCTCACGAGAGTGGAGTAGAGGGGGAGAACCACCTTCCTTGACTTGCTGGTCATGCTTCTTTTGATGCAGCCCAGCATACGGTTGGCTTTCTGGGATGCAAGTGAGCATTGCTGGGTCATTTTTAGCTTCTGATCAACCAACACCCCCAGGACTTTCATCTCAGGGCTGTTCTCAACTAAATACTGACTAGTAGTGCCAGGGAAATTTGACTAATATTGCAAGTTTGATCTTTTATATGTGGGAAAAATCCAGGGGGCTTAATAGCTTTATTTAGTAACAAGATTTTGTTCCTGCATATCAGGTCTGCAATAAATTCTTACATTGCTACTGTTATAAAACAGTAACAGAAACCTGAAGCTGTGCTCTCTAAGAAGGGTCAGTGATTCACTTTCCTCAGTGCTGCCTAGTATGAAGCACCAGATTTACACAAAAAATTAGGATTAATTGTGATCTAAACTAGTACTACATAGTTGCAATTTAATGTACCACTATTGAGAAAATAATTTGATTATTATTATCAAAGTGGATTCTCACTGAAAGCCAAATTTGGGGAGGCAAAAAAATGTTATTGAAATACACTGAAAATTCTCCATGAGCTGAAAATGAAGTGGAAGAGTGAAAGGAAGAAAAGGCCCGAGGCAGAAGGTAGAGTGATTTGCACTCTTTCTCATGTGGCATTCTTGATCAGGCACCTAACTTGTTTAATAATTTTAAAAATCCTGTCTCAATGTAGTATTATTTTTAATCCTTATCCCACAAGACAGGTCATGGCCATAAATGCCTGTGGTTCAGTCTTATGCCCTGAAAAAAAGCAGGAAAATTGCTACCCTTCACAACATAAAGCTCTAAATAACAGAACCCCAGATTAAAAAGCCATCTCATTTGTTTTAGGGCTTTTGCTTAGGACATCTTTGTGTTTCTGTAAGACCTAGCTCATTGTTACTACTGAAGAATAAAACCCAAGTTTCAAGCCAGCCATGGCCACAAACTGAAACCCAAGAGAAAGTTAAGCTAAAGGGTGGCTCCAGTACTCCTCTGTGTTCCAAACCATGAAACATGCCTTATTTGCACCTCTAGGCAATAGTAAAGTGTGTTACAGAATTCATGGGAAAGCATTAAGCATGTTGTAGCCAGGGAAGTCTTAAAATGAACTGGGTTTAATCCTGCCTACCAATTAAAAGCTAATCATTTAGCCTAAACTAACATTTAGCTTTCTGCTATAGCCAAGGGAGAAGGACAGGCACTTCCAAAGAGAGTGATTATTCCACTGTCTACTGAATACCCAGGGTAGGATGAACCACTTTTCATTAATGTCTGTAAGACCACAGAATAAAGAACTAGTGTAGATGATTAGCTAAATGCACAACTTTACTTCAGATCAGCTTAAACTAGATTACATTAATTTCATTGCTGGTGATTAAAATAAGGCATTTATTCACTGCTAACATAAATAGTCCAGGCAATTGTCAAAAGCATCCACTTCCATCCATTTCGTAGCTGGAGTGTGGTGTTTCAGGTAGTTCATTCTTTTCTTCCAGGTAGCATTATTTAAGTCTGGCATTTATAGTCTGAGTCAGCAGCTTTTCCTCCAGATGCTGATTCCCCCTAGAGGGAAAAGCAATTTTGCAATGTTTCTGGCTACACCAGAGGATTAGCAGCCTTCTGTGGCCTTGACATGATATAACATCCCACCACAATCCTAAATATTATCTTCATATTTTGAAAACATTAAAAAAAAAGAACATTTAGGCTAGAAAGATTATTGCCTGCCAAGAGTTATGGACTTTTGTTAAGGAGGAATAATTAAAACCATAGTAATGCCAATTACTCCAGGTATGACTCTTGAACTTACACTTTGCAGTTCTGGAGCGGCAGAGAGCCAAACAATAGGAGCTTTAAGATGTCAATCCTAAATTACATTATATAGCACCTTGAGGATAAGTTCAACCCAGTTATGAAGCATGATGGCAGATTGTCACATGCTTTTCATTCTCTGCCTTTCCCAGGTTGGATATAAGAAAATGGGTGATGTGGCTTTTCTAAGTTCCCTATTCCTTTTGAAACTATGGCAGTTTTCTGGGAGCTTGACAAGCTGGATTCTTTGAAGGAGGTGTTGATAATTTCCATTAGCAGCAGACAGTAGTTTTTCCGCTGGCTTTCACCAGCCAGAGAGAGTACAAATCTGCTTTGTAGGAGACAGCTCACATAATCCTAGGGGCTTCTAGAGTTTCATTGTGTTTGATTGAGTTTCATTATGCTGGGGTAGTGAGGTGGTTAATACCTACCAGACCAACTGAAAGTTTTCTGCCCCTGTGAGTTCCTGTCGCATTTAGTTTATTTCTTCTGCAAAGACGAGAGTTCTTTGCAACAGGCTGGTCTCAGGTTTAATGCGAAAACATTCAGTCATTGAATGTCAGCCATAACTGGCCTTTACTGATTACTGGTCCCACTATACTAACGCAGAAGTGAAAATACAGATAATAGATACAGTTAGATAGATAGATAGATATTGATTGATTTACACACACACAAAACCAGCTTTTACACAGACGCGTTATGCATACACCTTCCTACACTGCACAGTTCCTCATCTTCTATCACTAGTCACCACACTGCCAAAAATCAGTGTTTCTGAAGGGAAAAAAACATTTAGCTAGCCTGTTAACTAAGCAGCTAGCCAGTGCATGTGCACAAAAAGGAATCAGTGTTCCCAGCAAAAGCTATGGTCACCCAGGGAGCTGAGATCTCCCTGTTTTGTGTTGAGGTATATAGTAAGGCAATACCAAGAATGGAAAGAGCTCTGTGGCTGCTTGGGGCCTCGCAGTTGGTGTGTGACTATCCTTCTAGACAATTTTAGCTGACTATCATTTGTCTTTATTACTGCATCAGTTGTTGCATTCTTTTAGTGAGACATGACACAGGGCACAAGAAAGTAAAAGAAATCCACCTTGTGCTCAGGACCAAGAGGCATTTCTGTCTACAGTGTATTAAATGCAAATCTAGCTGCTTTCAGCAATGGCTACCCTTCATTGTTACCCCATGGCTCTTTGCAGCTTTGGTTGGGATTTTGTATAATTATGTTGTAAATCTGTCATAATTTTCCCTTCTAATTTTGAATTACTTTTCATCTGACAACACGTCTAAGAGTATACCATGGACCTTTTTTTCAGTATCAGATGAAAGGGCAGATGAATTCTTTTTGTTAGTTACCACTCATGTCTCTCTTTCTCCTCAGAATGTGTCCCTACAGGCACCTTCGCTCTCCACAAACATTCTTTCTTCATCTTTCTGCTGTATTTTTTCTCCAGATGTCATAGGACTCCCTTTTCCATGGTCATTTGAAGTCTTGACTTCTTTTTCTTCCTTAGATGGTCTTGCAGATGGGGGCTTCAACCCTATAGGAGGGAGTCTTCCACTGCTGCCACTAACTGCTCCTCCACATGCCACGATGGGGCTCAGGCTCCAATGAGGAGCTGCCTTTGCTAGCTGCACGTGTTCTTCATAGCTTACTCAGGTTCCATGTAGGTCATCTGACAAATCCCTCTCCATAAAAAATCCCAAGTATTTATAGCACACCATCACATACTTTATGCATGCTTACAGAGAAATGGACTCAAGCTAACCTGTTGAAGCATTGCTCATAGTTTTGCCCTTGCTTTTCTGTCTATATATATAGTATATAAAGAATGGATTAATAATGTAGTTATACTGAAAATACTTTTGCATACATAAATAAACTATTAAATAAATGAATGTACACACATGCACATACACGCATGTATGCCTATGCACATAGGGAACCATTCAATAAGGCATTTAGCACAGGACCCATGATGATGCGAGAGGTGTTGGCACAATGCCTGAAATCCCAGAAGCCAAATTTTCCAGGCTCAGGAGCTTAAAGAGAAGAAACTGCAACTAGAGATGATTTGCTCTACCAATAAGGACACTAGGCTTTTGCAACTGGGACTAGGCTAGAAATTTGCCAGGACTAGTAGCTGGTTGTTTCTTGCTATGTGCTATAATGGTGTACAAGTAGTGTAATGGTGAGACAGTAAGCACTAGCAATCCAGGCGCCACTGAAATATTCTTGAAAAATCTCTAGGATTTTCAGGTTTGTGAAACTTTGTGAGCTTTTTTTTTATTATTATTATTATTTTGAGACTTTTCCTGGAAGACTCCTTACGCATCTAAGAAAAATATAAGTGTTTTCTGAGTTGTTTTTTGGGGAAAAATTTGATTAGCAACAGAACAAAAGAAACAGATGCACAGTCACATCAATGTGCTACAAAAATCATACCTGTGAATTTTAACTGCGAAAACTATATACAGCAAATCAAACACAGATTTAGCAATTGTCTGCCATGTTTTCCAAAACAGGATGGGTGTTACTTACTGAATAGTATATCCAATTTTGTGATGAATTTTTTCTAGTTTGGAATTCTGAGATTTCCAGAGATATCTGTATCCTCTCAGAGAGTCTGGAATTGTATTTCTGAAGCAAATTTCTTACAGCACTTCTGCATCCTTAAAAGTCATTGACAGGAAATAATATCTCTGAGACATACTGCTGAACTGTAGTCTAGTCCAATTAGTAATTTCCTTGTTTGTGAATGACTGTTCCCTATACACTCTTTATACATTGTGCAGCTCAGCCTAGCTTTCAAATGACCTCAGAGCCTTTAAAAAATCTTCGTGACAGAGCTGAATACTGCAGTCATAGAAATATGCCTCAGTAAAAGAAAAAGTTTGTTGACCTTTTGAATATTCAGGAAAGTATTGCAACAATGCATGACTTAAATTATGTGAGTCTTTACATATAGTTAAACGTACATTAAGTCTTTTTATTGGGAGTCTACATCAGGGTTCAAACCAAAACTAGTATGTCAATGTATTTATTTTCTGTCAGGAACATATGCTTTTGTCAGGTTAAGGGACCAACAGCTAAGGAATTAATTGTTAGAATGGTGAAAAATTATTTATCCATGCTGTGATGGACCTAATTTAAGAGTTTGAACTGTCAGGGAAGGAAACTATGTTAAAAAGTCTCATTTTTATTATTTCAGTGAGTCATTCTGGATTCACACCAGACTTCAGTTTTCCAAGTTCTAAGCCTGATGTGAAGATCCCATTACAACTGTAACAAAGCATTTCTTCCAGTCCATTAAAACTTGCACTTATTTTTTGTGGTCTTCCCTTCAACACATCCTTTAGCATATGTTGTCCCAAACTGACCGTTTGTTTAGCATATAACCAGGTGGATTTGTATTTTTACCCCAGTTGTTGTGGGGAAACGAGGATCTTGAGTGACATTCTGAGTATTTTCTTCAGGTTTGCCTAGCTGAGAAGCTGCTTTGGCATCACTTCTACAGTTGTCATCCAAGAAGCTCCACGGGTTGGGATGAGATTTGAGTCTTACTCTATAACCACCCTTTCCATACCACATGCTGATCGAGTTTTTTTCAGTTGTAAGCTCTGTGAGTGTCAGTCAGCCTTGGGGCTCTGTCCTGAGCCTTTCAGATCTTTCATTAAATTTAAATCTCCTTGAAGCATTGATTGTGTCATATGGCTTTCATTACCATAAGCATGCTGATGATATTCAGATTTGTGGTTCACGTTAACCTTTCCTACTGAGGTCAGTAACAGTATCTCTGAGCATCTAACAGCTGTCTCCCTGTGGATGTCTCATAATTTTTTAACATTAGACACAGGCAGTAGAAGGCTCTGTTAATTGTGTCTGACAGTTTCTATTCTTCTTTTGGTTTGCATTTCATGGAATCTGCTCAATACCTTTAGCTGGGAACTTGGGTCTTATTCCTGACAATAATTTGTCATTTACCGCTCTTATTTTTTATTTCACCAAAAAAAAATGTTGTTACTTAACACCTCACAGATTTGCCTGTATTTAATCATTACATCAATAAAAACATTCATCTGTACGCTTGTGGTTTTGTGTTTAGAGTTTCCCTTTACTCAAAAACATATTGGTTGTGTCAACATATGCATACTCTCCTGCTTTTAGCATCTTTCCTTATCCTGCTGATATCTCTCGTTATACTGGATCTGCCAAGGCCAGTGGGCTCAGTGACAATGCATATGACCTTGGACACAGCACATCCCTAGTGCCCAGGGCACAAGTCTTCTGGGCTAAAGCATGTCTGGCCAGCTTGGAGTATGGGCAAAAAAGCCAGTCAGAGACAAACATTTTAGTCATTTAACTAAATTGCCTCTGTAGGCATGAAAGAAGAGCGTATGGTCTGCTTCTTGCTTCTCAGTAGGGGCTTTTGCTCTTGAGCAGGGTATTAAATAAAACAGTACAGTCATTCTCCAGCGATCCTTGAAGTGATTAGAGGAATACTGTTCATATCCGGCCAGGAGCTCCTCTCCTGAGTGGCAGCAATGGGGCAAGTAAGTTTTTGTTCAAACAGACTAGTAGACAGAATACGCATGTGGTTTTCCTATATCAAAGGTTAAAAAAAAAAAATAAATAAAGAAGTATTAAGTTTTTTATTTAGTGGCTACTGAGAAGCGACAGAGATAGTTTTTGTTTTCTGTTTGCGCTCTGTTTTAAATAGGTGCCAGTTGTCCTGCCAGAGATAAAATGTTGGTCTCATCTGGGCAAAGACTAGTTTGTACTCTTTTTTCATTTGAAAAGCAGGACCAACAGAAGTATTACCCTCATCCTGTAATGAAGAAAGGAATCAACAAAATACAAAGGCTTTGAAGTCTCGAAGGCCTGGAGATGGAGTGTATTGTTCTATGTAGTCAGGTACCTGAGAATAATGGTGAGTATCAATCAGGAAAATGGTATGTGAATTTTTTTGATATCATGTGACTTGGATGTCCTTGACAATGGTGAGACCCAAGAGAGACATAGGAAGGAAATTTGCCTTGTGGAAACAGACATAGTAAGTTCTTTGTAGTCAATACTATGCTGCTTTGTACCTACTCAGCTCTCTAAGACACAACTCAGCTCTCAACTCAGTGTCATTCTTCTCCAAGCAGCTTCCCAATAGGGAATAAGGGAAAACAGTCTGATATGTTCTAAGATCAGTGTGCTTACACAGGCACAAAAACTAGCCCTGAATTGAATAGGTAGCAGAGGACTGTCTAGGGAATTATGTCAGAAAAGCATGGCAAAAATCAGTGCTTGAGCTATTCTATGAAATCTTAATGTTGTGTCAGATTTGATAGCATCAGGACTGTCACACTCTCAGGATCTCTGCTGTCTACTTGCGCCAGTAGCATCCATAGGGGTGACTTGCTGCCTCTTCAGTTCATGGAGAGAGGGTGGTACCCAGCAGTGCTACTCTCCAGGAGGCAGGCTATCAGTAAGAAATATCCCCGGGAACATTTGGTCATGCAGATCTGCTTCTTCCTGCTAAGCAAGTGGACACCTCTGCCAGATACCCTCACTTGAAGCTTAAGGCAGGTCATTGCTTCCCCAAATAAACTCAGAGGTAATTGCAGAGCTGGGGATTTTCATCTTCACATGCATCCACTTTCAGGGTTATCTGCTTATTTGAAATTGGGATTTGAACCTCGGTGTGTCATCAGAGTGCCCCAGCTCCTCTGTAGAGGCAAATGTCTCCTATTGTAACTAGGCATTTGTTATAAGCAGTCATTATCCCATGAAGCAATATGATAAAAGTGTCTTGCTGACCAGGCAGTGATAAGTCTTACTTTTTATGCCTTCCTCTTCTCAGTGAACATGAAATAATTCTGACATTTAGAATCAAGAAAGAGCATAAAAAAATAAGTATTCTACCTTACTCCACAAAGAAATGTTTCACTTTTTATATATTTATAATTATACAACTGGGAATCAAAAGAAGCTAAGACAGTATTCCCTGTTCAGCGAAATATTTTGTGGATGAGGACAGAAGAGGAAATTTAGGGGAAACCATGATGCATATTTCTCTTCTATTGTGATATGGTCTTATTTATTTGTAAATATGCTTGGTTTCTCCACTTCAAGAATAGCAAATGGCACCATGAACCTTCATCTGAAAAAGACTGTTTCAACATGACCTGCGGCAGATGGAATGAAAGTCATTACAAGCTGAAGGAATGGAATCAGACATATTTTTAACAGTATTATGTTGCAGGAAAAAATCATTTTTAACAAGCCTAATACTTTCTGAGGGAGCAGGACAAAGATTTGGAAGAACTGTGTGGGAATTTTGATGGACAGTTAATTCTAGGAACAAGTAATGATAATGGGTATATTTTCTAATTTTATAGCATTACTTAAAGCATTACTAGAAGCAATCTGGAGAAAAATTAAAGAACAGAGAAAAACTTACAACACTGACTATGAAATTAGTAACCCCAGAAGCAACTTTCTCTGAATTTAAATGCCTCTACCTCATGCAGCTAGATCATTTGCAGGCATTGCCAATGGCCAGTGTAGTTACTTTTTTCCTACTTTTTGGGCAGGCTTTCCTTTGCTTCCCAGATGTCTTAAAAGAATTTATGTATGTTTGGCAAGTAGAAAGATTATATCAAGATATAATAAAAACACTCACAGTGGATGAATCTATGGATACAGATTCTGAGGTAAAAACATACAAACAACTCTTCCCATTTATTTTCTTATCTTCTACATATTTCAGTGATGAAGGTGTTACTAGCATCTCAGTGCTGGACACATCTATTAGCTTGAAACCTGTGAGGACTTCCACTGCTTAGACTCTGTTTACAAATAATTTCTAGGGCAATTTCCTCTGTCAAAATATTTAAGTCCTTTTCACTAAACTAAAAATAATTTTTGCATTTCTTCCTTTCTAAGGTCACTCCCAGATGGGATTACTCAGTGAGAGCAGGAGCAAATAGCTCCTGGGGACTATGTGGAAATAAATGTAAGTCCAAATTCTCCCTGGAACAGAGTGGCTTGAAGATGTTTGTTGAGAAAGCCCTTAAAATGCAGTTGTAAAATTTCCTAATCCCAGTCCCATTTCTCAGTGTGGCAAACAAAACTTTTAAGAAAAACTAGTGTATAAGTAAAAGCATATAAATATATAGACCAAAACAGTCTATTCCATTCTTCTGTGAAAGAGCTGTCTCTGTAAAACATGAGTTTATACAGCCTTTATTTCCCATATTAACTAAGTACAGGTACCCTACCTGCCCCAAACAGCTAGCAGTTTTGAGCAACAATTTGATAGAGAAAAAAACCAAATAGTCCTTTTGCCATGTCTGTACAGTCTGTCTCAATGCTCACTGCTCATAAATGGGTTCTTGAAAGCTTGTAAAGAGTATACCAGCACAAGACCCTTGCAATGAAATGCTGAAGACAGGATAGTATTCTTCATTGCATTTTCACTACCTTCATTATATGGCAGTGCATCACTGGCACATGTATAACCTTGAGCATCACAATAAACTTACTTAGAAGGCAAAATGAAATGAATTCTGGTCATGGGAATATTGATGTAATCTAAAATGTCATCGCCACCATTCCTATTGCAACAAATTTTTGCTAAAAACAACAATGTATGGCCCAGACTATAGTTCATATCTTTCCACATTTCTTTGCTTCTGATAATATTTCCCTTAGACTTTTTTTCACTCTAGCAAAATTTTATAGAGTTATTCTTGTCACTTTACTAAGCTTAAGTTCCACTTTACTAAAGCTAAATTAGAAAAAGAAATCTAAAATATATGGTCTAAAGTGTTACACACATAAAAAATGTCAAGTTAGAAAATAATAAGCTAACCCTGAAGAGATTTTATTTCTATTAAAATAGGCATATAAGAACATTTAAATTCAAGTTAAACCAGAAGCAGTTAAGGCTAGTTTAGCCATTCTCATAAGACTGACAAATCTTACATGTGGGAACAGTAAATTTGGTAAAGAAATGAAGGACTAACTGAGACTTAATTTCTTTCATTTGACTTAACCATATAAATGAGAACTGCATTTTTCCCACCTTGACTATTATAATATTTTTTTTTAAAGTTGTTACTCAAAACTATCTTTGTTTCCTCATGTAAGCAACCTTGTATTGGATATTTTCCTTTTAGCATCTTTCTTCTATGCAGGGGCAGATCAGAAAAAAAAAAACCAAGAATTCCAAAATAATATGATGTAAAACTGAAAAAAAAATGAAAAGAGAAAAAGGAAAAGAAAAAGGAAAAGAAAAAAAAAAAAAAAAAAAAAAAGAAAAAAAAAAAGAAAAAGAAAA
>WYDI02033378.1:0-21556 GCA_009867235.2 Psittacus erithacus | reverse complement strand
GTCAGAGTAAACATTACTGAGCAGCAACTAAAAACATTGGTGTTATCAGCGCTGTTTCCAGGCTGAAAGTCAAAACCACAGCACTGCACTAGCTACTAAGAAGGAGAAACATGACTGCTACTGCTGAACCCAGGACACCTTGTAAAAAGTCCTCCTCCACATTTCTTTTAGGCTCCCTTTAGGTACTGGAAGGCTGCTCTCAGGTCTCTGTGGAGCCTTCTCCAGGCTGAATGAGATCAACCCTCTCAGCCTGTCTTCATAGAAGTGCTCCAGCCCTCTGACCATCTTCTGGACTCTATCCAACAGGTCCACATCCTTCTTATGCTGGAGATCACAGAGCTGAAAACAATACTCCAGGTGGGGTCTCACAAGAGCAGAGGGGCAGAATCACCTCCCTCAACCTGATGGCAGCACTCTTCTTGATGCAGCCCATGGTATGGCTGGCTTTCTGGGCTGAGAGTGCACACTGATGGGTCATGTTGAGCTTCTTGTCGACCAGCACCCCAAGTCTTTCTCCTCAGGGCTGCTCTTAATCCAGTGTCTGCCCAGCCTGTATTTGTGCTTGGGGTTGCCCCACCCAGGTGAATGACCTTACACTTGACCTTGTTGAACTTCCTGAGGTTTGCATGGGCCCAACTCTCAAGAGTGTCAAGGTCCCTCTGGATGGTATCCCTTCTCTACAGCATGTCAACTGCATCACAAAGCTTCATGTCACCAGCAAACTTGCTAAAGGTGCTCTCAATCTCACTGTGTCACTGACAAAGATGCTGAACACTGATGGTTCCTATACCCATCCCTGAGGGATGGTGCTCATCACTGGTCTCCACCCTGACAATGAGAAGTTGACTGGAACACTTTGTGACCATTCAGCCAATTCCTTATCCATTGAGATGGCCATCCATTAAGTCATTGTCTCTCCAGTTTAGAGACTAGAATATCATGTGGAACAGTGTCAAATGCTCTGCACAAGTCTAGATAGATGACATCAGTTGCTGTTCCCTTATTGACCAATTCTGTAACCCTGTCATAGTAGGACACCAAATTTGTCAGGCACAATCTGACTGTGGGTTAACTTCACAAGATGCAAAAATTCTGCTGTGATAATAAGTACCTGTAGTAGGTGCTATAGAAATTGATAAGGATACCTAGTTTAGCTACTTCATGCCACAGTCTTAACTTTATTCAAATGTTGATTTTCTTGTATGTTAATAAGAAGGAGAGATATTTGACAATGTTCCCTTTTTGTCTTCTTGAGCATGTGATTGTAGTTGGTATTGAAGCAGTGAGCTCACATTGTTTACCTAAAGCCTGAAATATTCAGAGGATGTGCTAGCAAAGGCTGAATAATGAAATATCATGATAGAAAAATTCCCAAGAATTTTATAAACTGCAGAAACTTAGAGTTAGATAAATATTTATAAAGTACAGAGTTGAAAACTGCAGTCACTGGAATTCAGAAGAAAATTCCTGTCACTGCTTTTCGTGATAAGCCTTTATGTATTCAGAGTGCTTCTCACACCTGAGATCTAAACAATAAAAGGTCTTTTCTTCCCTCGACAAAGGGATTTTTTCTCACTGTTTTAAAGGAAGAGCTACCAGTTAAAATATTTCAATTTTACCTTCAATATCTATCAACTTCTATAGCTATATCTGTGTAATTTATGTGTTTTTATTACTAAATGACCAACATGTTTTCATGTCTAAGGTGACATGCAGAAAGCAGTAGAAGAGACACATGATTTATTTAAAGTGAAAATCAAGTTTGAAAATAATTCTGATAAGAATTGTAGTGATTCTGAATGCAACAATGTGTATTTACATACATTAATCTCAGTGATTTCTGGATTAAATCTTTATCTATGAGAAAATGGACTTTTTATTCTCCTTAAATATGTCTGGGAACTGAATCCAGGTTGAGGTCATTCCTTCTAATACTTAGTGAAGCAAGTGTTCTATCACAATAATGAACACTACGGTTTTGGAAATTTCTGCATGTTTCTGTGAACAATGAACTCTGATTTCTAGTCAGAAGATTCATTATATGGAACAAAAGAAAATACTATAGGAAACCATATATTTTTGGTTTTGCTACCTTAATTCTGAGTGAGTAAAGGTGATAAAAATGAAAAAAATCCCCCCTTCAATCTCAGTTGCTAACAGGAACAGGTGACATTTAACAGTTGGATAATATTCAAACATTACTTACTTCACACTCAAGGCTGATTATCCCAGTGTGCAGAAACTTAGCCCAAAGTGCCAGAAGATATGCATGGATGAATAAGGACCTCATAGCCAAACTCAAAGACAAAAAAGACATCGCAGAAAGTGGAACAGTGAACAGAAGGGACTGGTAATCTGAGAGGAATACAGAGACACTGAGTGTCGAGGGATAAATTTGGAAAAGCTAAAGCCCAAGTTGAAGTGGTTTTGGCAAGGGATGCCAAGAGCAAAAAGAAAGGCTTCTATAAATAAAAAGGTGACAAGAGGAAGACTAGAGAAAATGTGGCTTGCTGATGAATGAAGCAGGACCCCGAAAGGCATAGGACATGAAAAAAGTTGTATGCCCTCTTTGCCTCAAACTGTGCTAGCAAGATCTGCCTTCAGGAGTCCCAGTCCATAGAGACCAGGAGGAAAGCTAATCTTTGGAGGAAGAGGATCAGGTTAGAGGATACTTAAAAACTGGACATACATAAGTCCATGTGCCCCACAGTTGCTAAGGGAGCTGCCTGTTGTCATTGTGAGATCACTTGCAGTTATCTTTGAATAGTTATGCTGACTGCAAGAGATTCCTGGGCATTGGAAGAGAGCAGCTGTCACCTCTGTCTTCAAGAAGGGCAAGAAGGAGGAGCCATGGAGCTAGTCAATCTGACTTCAGTCCTTGGGAAAGTGATGGAGAATTTCCAGGCACAAGAAGGACAGAAAGGTCTTTAGGAGTAGTCAGCTGTGGAGATTAAACACACAGACTCCCACAGAGTTCCATGACAAAAACTTCTTTACTCTCAGAGATCTCTTTACTATCAGCCCCCTTCCAGTTGGTTCCAGGGTTTATATAGACTACACCTTTTGTTCTCATGCTACTAACAGGATTGGCTGGATTTGAAAATCGTCACCCTCCGATTGGCCACTATGTGTTACCCTCTGGGTGGCCACTCCCCTCTACGTTCAGGCCCAGCCCAGGATGCTCTGGCCGATTCCAGGATGTTCGAGCCTAGAATGTTCTGGCCGATCCCAGGATGTTTGGCCTAGCCCAAAACCCTTTACAGCAACAGTCAGCATGGCTTCTTCAAGGGGAAGTAATGCTTGACTAACATGATAACCTTCTACAGTTAAATGCTTGGCCTGGTAGGTGAGAGAAGTGAATATTGTGCATTTGGACTTCAATAATGGTTTCAATACTGTCTCCCATAAAATCTTCATAGAGAAGTTGAATAGGATCAGAGAAGGGTCACTTAGAAAGTTGAGGGACTAGAGCACCTCTCATATGAGGCTGGGAGAGCTACAACTACAGCAAAGAGAAGGGTCAGGGTGGGAATCTCACCAATGTGTAGAGATATCTGCACATGGTATGTGCAAGCAGTTCTAGGTGGCCCTGCTTGAATTTCAGGAGTGGGCCAGATGACATCCAGAGGTCCCTTCCAACCTCAGCCCTTCTGTGATTCTGTGACACCTCAGAGTGTTCACTTTGCAGAGCATATATCTGTAATGCATATCTGTTCATTACTTTTCAGAATATATTGCTATTAAAGTATATTCATGGTCTGTAAAGTACCAGTTAAGTCCTTGGTGCTAGTGAAGATGGCCCATGCCTTGATAACTTAACTATCTACAAGAGAACAAAAAAATAATACAAAGACAAGACCCATTAAAGAGATCCAATGGTCCTGGCAGAATTATTAAACCATAGCTTAAATATTTATAGTCAATCTTCTTTAGTGTTTTGAATTTTGTAAGAGAAAAATCTGTATTATACCATCTCCACATGATGTAAGATACTAACTATTACTTCTTTTGTAATAGAA
This sequence comes from Psittacus erithacus, assembly GCA_009867235.2. Classification (NCBI taxonomy): domain Eukaryota; kingdom Metazoa; phylum Chordata; class Aves; order Psittaciformes; family Psittacidae; genus Psittacus; species Psittacus erithacus. The sequence goes on along the minus strand of WYDI02033378.1, from coordinate 17,537 downwards.
ATCTGCATACTGTAGCAAAGAAAAGGGAAAGACAAAGATGTCTTTCAGAAATGTTCGGGATCTCTTGATAATAATCAGGGCCATTTATAGCTTCTGGGGAAGTTTAGCACAGCCTCAAATATGCTCTAAAATCTGCTGGTTTGTAAACGCCTGCAGGGGTGATTATGCTAAAGTGCAGAACAGTCAAGCCATGCTCTTGGCACGTGACATACATGATGGAAGATGAGAAGGATAAGATGAAACTAAAGATCAAACAGATAACACAAGCATTGAATAAGAAATTCCTAATCTGTATCAGAAGGGGGAGTACTGACAGAAAGTTAACAGGTCTGACAGAGAACTAGTGGGAGAAAGGAAGCAATTAAGGAAAAACACGATATCAGTAATAAGATAGATTTGTTTGTTAGTCTCTACCATATACTGTGTTTAAGAGTTGCCTATCCTGGACTTCTTTTCTAATAATACTGAAGAAAGACAATCAAAGGATTAAAATAAAAAGTATTGATTCAAGTTGATAAATATTAAACACATTTTGTTGAGATTTTGATTTGTTGTGTTTTTGGGGGTATTGGTTTTTGTTGGATTTTATTTTTTTTTTGGCTGGGGGTTTGTTTAATTTCTGCATAAGTTGAGGTAAGAGGTTTCCAGCTACTAAAAATATTCAGTTTCACACTAAAATCAGCTAATATAATAAAGTAGTGAAGTAAGTGCTGTCACTCCATTTTAAAATGTTGTTAAGGACAAGCTACAAATCATTAAACCCTACTTATGCACCTGGTGAAATTGTTTGAAACTATCTTTTTTGAAAATCATACTATAAGAAAATGTGGAAAGTCATTATACTGATATCTGATGTTCTGTCTTTCACAAAAGGAAAATCATGCATCAGTAATCTGTTACCATTCTTTGAATGCAAGCAAGCTGCTTTCTAGGATTGACCCTGTTTAATAATGTCACTTTGTTGCTTAGAATTTGCACAGTCTGGCAATCATCTTTTCATAAAGAGAAAAATAGAATAAAATAAAAACAAAATTGAGAGACCTGAAAGAAAATGAAACACAAGGAGGGCAACTAGAATACTGTTTTATCAAGTACCTCTGCAGCTAGACATTTCACACACTTGGCAGACTAAGCCTGCAGGATGGATCAGAATGCACAATTTGCAAGTCCTGTGAAGATGTCCTAACTACTAAAGCCAGAAAATATTTTCTTTTAACCTATTTGTCAGTGAACAGTTTTGCATCTACACAAAGCTGAATTTCTACAGGAAGGTTTTAGGGTGCCTCACTTCAGAAAATATGATTCTTCTTGAAAGAAGACTTCTTTGGCTTAAAGTTTAGGCCAAATGATATGAAACTGAGTTATCTGGGAAATAAATATAGATATCAAAATTATGGACACCTCTTCCAAAAATAATGTAGGAATCCTACAACACACTTGATAAAATTGGCTGCTGCCACTGACATTACACCTTCTGAAAATTCAGCATTTTTCTTAGCCCTCTAGGCCTTGAAATATCCATCCAAAATGATATAATGAAGTATGCTGATTTGTTTAGGAAGATAAAAATGTTGCATTTGTTGAAAAGTATCTTTTCCAGATCTAGTTGCGAGACTGTGATACAGGGCTCCTCCCTATGATTCCTGCTAGAAAATAATGAATTTATTCTCCTGTTACAGTGAATGCAACAGAAGATTGGATGCTATTTGTTGGATTCTGTTGTTGGCCAATTGTAATTTTCTATTCTTTTGACATCACTATTATTATATCTTTTAATTTAAATTATTTTTTCTTAAATTATTTTTATAATGGTAATTTTCTATTGTTTTAACTTAATCTGCACTTAGAAGCCACAGATTTGATGGCACTCTGTAATCTGTCTCTGGCTAGAGCTGCTATAATAGGATGTGGTGACTGTCTTTCTTGGCCAGATTAAGCTAGACACACTTAGCATGTACTACCTAACAGTTATTACTTTGTTGGTGGTTTTTTTTTTTTTAATTTTTGATCAATTATGCTAAAGTTACAGCAAAAAAAAAAAAAGTTCCCTTAAGCAGAAAGCAGGACACAGAAGAATTAACATTCATTATTGCTCACATCACATGAATTTCTCATCCTACTTGCATTAACAAAGCCGGACTAGAAGATACACATTCCAAGAAAAGAGCCATCTTCAATGTGCATTTTCCTCTATTTCTTCAAATTAATATTTACCTAACATCTGTTAGTGATATTGGTTATTATATTAGAGTGTAATTCTCATTGAGCAAATAAACCACTTTTGCCAAATTTAAATACTATTTATTTAATTATCATACTTTTATTATTGTTGCCACTTAACCCAGAACTGCACTGCTAACCAATATCAGTTCTATCAAAGAGTTCAAACATCCTAACAAATATATCATGCCTTTAGCTTTCCTTTTAATCAGCAAAAACTGATATCAGCACGTATCCTGAAAGATTAATTATCACCAAACACACCATTTTTCTGCATGTTTCTGCACATTACTAACAGTTGTGGGACCTAAAGGTTAACTTTTGCTCAAGGAGTAGTAACCATTCTTCATTTTGATCTTCTCCTTTTGTCCGACCTGTTCACCTTATCTAATGCAAATATTGATCTAGCACTATCACTTAGTAACAAATTTAAAGTTTTGGGGCAAAAATCTTTTTTGCTTCTGACTGGGTCATTTAAAAAAAAAAAAAAAAAGCATGTACAAAAGATACAGCAGACACAGTAGCTGAAAGGAAAGGAGAGAACTGAAAACTTTTAATGGGAATCCAAGCCTTCTATTGAGAGGTTGGACAGGTCATCTCCTTTAACAAGACAGATTGGAAGTATTCATTTCTTTTAAACTGACATTGGCAAGGACAAAATGTGAAATAGTTTTATTAAAAGAAAAGATTTGAACTCACACAAAGAAAGTCATTAAAAGTAAGACTGTGATACAAGTGTAGTAGTTAAATACAGTGCAATTGGCATTATAATTCATAGCAGGAATTCATGACTATAAGCAGATATGTAATGTCATTTCCTATAATTAAATTACAAGAGTCTTCTGATAAATATTACGCTTATAGTGCCTTGCCCTATTGTGTCTGACTGTTCTAACATTTTTTACAAGAAACATCTTTAAAAATCTTAAAGAGGCTTTGGGTCATATAGCTTAAATAACAGACATTTTTAAAACACCTGAAGTGCTAAAAAAAAAATAAAATACACAAAGTTTCTTTAATGGCTGGCAGCCTCAAAAGTTGTGAGGTATTTCTTAACCTATTTTACGGGGTTTAGTGGAATCTCTTTAGAAAACAATCAGAGAAGATATTTGTTCCAAAGGACCTCAACCATTTCATAAAGTTGCAACTTTTCCACCATTCCTGTATAAACATGCAAAGATTCTGAGGCAAACAGTGAGATAACTTTGGGCTTTAGTTTAGGACAAAATGAAGTTTTGTATCCTGGCTTCATCAGATCCAAGTGTCTCTTGGTTTTACAGGTATATTACCAAAGGCAGCAACTAGACCAAGGACAGCCTATAATATTCTTTCCAAATAATATTCAAGCGAATTTACATTTTTTATTCTCTAAAATTTTACTGAAGCAATTTCATGGCCTGTTTCTTTCAAGCATCTGTCTTGAATCTTGAGTAGCATTGTTATCCAACAGAGCTGTCTTTAGGAAAGAGCTGTTCCTTTGGACACTTCAATATATTCCACCCGGAATCACTCAAACATCACTCAGAAATGACAAATGCTGACAAACATACGTGAACTCACAGGCCACAGAGATTCTCAACTATTATATTGCCATTTGTCTTTATAACATTCATCTGGGTTTCTTTCTAACTTTTGGGAAAAATATTTTTTCAGTCATGATGAAGGAATGGAAAAATATAGGAAGCAGAGGGCACAGACTAGAATGCACAAGAAGATAGGAAGCAGAGGGCACAGACTAGGATGCACAACAAGAGTGAAGGTGAACAGAAATGCTTCAAGGAGAAAAGTCTAGATATTCTCTTTAAAAATCACCTAAATGCCAATGAACTACTTCAAAGACAAATTTAAGCTAAAAAAAAAGTAAGTTAACCACTGCTATGGCAACTGTAAACTGTAAAATAATAATCTTCCATAAAACTGGCTCACTCTTTTAGTATTTCTTTATTTTTTTCCTGTCAATGAAGATAAGATTTTAGCAGTGAGTTGCCTGAGGAACTACCCTAAAACAATGCAGATATCAGAATAAAGTATATTTATATTTATCTCACAGTTTTCCTGTTTTCTTTCCTTCCTTTATAGCAGTTAATATCATGGAAATACTTCAGACGGAGGACTCAAGCAGGCAGTAGAGATTACTAGGTTGAGCAGCCTACTATTCATGTTGAAGTGAGTTTCAAATTATCTGAAATAGAAAACTTGCAGAATAGCTCTAAAGCCATGGCAAAACATTTTAATACATTCGTATTGCTGGCATACAAGTTAGCTGTTTAACATATATTTGATGCTCAGTGTACTGAAAGCTGACCGTATGCCTACTGTCACTTGTATGTCTGTTGTCCCCATTGCTAAGAGTATAATAAAATTAAACTGTGATAGAAAGGCAGAGGAATAATCAAGCTAGAAGTACTTCTGTAGAAGGGCATATTAGATTAGAAATCTTTAGCTTAGAGAAAAAGTACCCAAAGGAATATATCCTCAATGTATAAAATTCTAAAAGCCATGGATAAGGAGGCTGGGGAACAATTAGGCACTATTTTTGAGACACTAAATAAAATTATCCAGAAAATTTTCATCAAAATAAGGGAAGTGCTTTTTCACACAGTGCATAATTAAATTGTAGAACTCATTGCCACAGGATGTTGTGGAGGCCAAAGATATAAATGGATTCAAAAAGTGATTTGAAATATGAAAGGTTCATCAAAGACAAAAAAAAAAAAAAAAAAAAGAAGAGATGATACTCTGTATGACTCAGAAAATACTTCCACGCTACTGCAGTGCCAGAAGCTATCATTCTGTATTTGCCCTGATCATACACCCCATGCTTCCCAGGCATCTTCTACCAACATTTGTCCAAGAGGGGGGAAGAAGTAATCACTTCTTCCTGATGTGCAGTTTTTTTCTGGACATGCCTACCTGGAAACAGTTGTGTGAAGGAAACAGCAGATGTCAGTTTGTCGCTCATGTAAAACACACATTCTTATCCCTGTGGAGGCCTCCACTGTGCCTCTGACAGACTGAAGAATTTGGCATACAGTGTTGGTCCCATGCAGTATGTTCTACATACACTGTTCTACAGTGACAGCAGAACAAGCTAAAAGAACGTACTTCCTGCTTAGAGTTTTCGGACAGGTTTTCTTGCTAACACTGACTGCATTGCATTTGCACCCACAATGTTAATATGACTGAACAGCACAAATCTTATTCATTATGTCTGAATGAACAGCAGCCTCTTAGGATAACCAAAAGTTTAGATAAACACACAGAACTTTTCTGAAAGGTTTTTCAACATCAAGAAAGAAATGCAGCACTTAACTATTTAACCTCAAGTCAGTTCTTTGAAGTGCTCTTATTTGAACCAAAGCTCATTGTTGTGCATTGGAGATTTTCAGCCTCCTTCAGCAGACTTCAAGTCAAACCAGCAGCACTGGTGAGTATTATTACAACTCAACCAGCCACTTCATAATCAGGCAAAGCTGTTTCTATCATCTGAAAAAACATGTTTTCCTTTATAGATTGACTCTTAGTACCAGCACACCTCATCTTTAAATTTCTATTAAGTTGCACCATAAAACCTAGAATAAAGGTTATTTAATTTTTTTTAATATATTACTTTTTTTACATTACCCAAGGATTTTATTTAAACATGCTGATAAATTGACAAAAACCTTTCCAGTAATTTCTTAAAATTGACTTGGGATTTTTTTTATGCTGAACTGTAGTCCTCATAGTCCTGAGCAGATATGTGGAGCAACCTTATGTGAGTATTTTCTCCTATCTAGCTCTTTCTTACTCCAAATATCACTTAGAACTCATGACTCACAATATAGAAGTAGTTGCATAACTGTCCTTGTAAGGTTCAGCAAGGCCATTAAATAAATTAATCACAAGATTGCTGGTTGAAGACAGAGCTGCCACGTTAATAGATGCTCATTCACTGGCATATAATTCCTCTTAAATCAAAGCAGATGAATTGTGTATCAAAGAATTTCCTAACAATCTCATCTTCAAAATTATCTTTTACTCGGCTTCTGCCATTTTTACTGGGCTCTCAAACCAGATTGAGATTGTAAAAATTGCAAAGCAGATTTCACAAGAAACATCAGAGGCGGCAATCATAATTTGTCTTTTATGAACAGAAGTTAAAACTCATAGATGAGAGGTTAGATACCGATTAATTTAATTTGCTGATATGCAAGGGAGAAAGTTGTATAGCTGTAGCAACTGAGAAGTGTGAATTGGGGTTGTTCAGTTTTGGCTTGTAAGGTTAAGCTGTTATCAGAAATATCAGTTAAAGAAAAAACCTGAAATTAGTCAGAATTACAATTATTCCTGCTGCTTGATTTTGTGTGAACTCACTTTACTAGTAAGTATCATTACATAAATTTAGCAATTGAAAACAAAACCATGAATTAGACTAGTCTTGAAGAATGCAGATCACGTTCATCTCTTCCCAGCTGACAATTTTGTGCAGATTCATTTCACATCTGGTCTGTTCCTCCTAAGACATTTTTATCTGTGCTAAATAAGGATGTTTGAAATATAGTGAGCAGCTTCATGAGTAAGAGCTGGACTTTGGCAAAGACAACCTTTGTAATCTGTTAGGCAATGTTCAAGAAGTTCACTCACGAGCATCAATTCCTATGCACAAAAGTACATATATATTTTAGACTACATTTTTTGAGTGAATAGTGTTGTTTGGTGGATTAAATGTATGTAAACACACACAAATACAGATTTTCACAAATACAGTTATGCTACCCCACTGAATAAAAAAGGTACATAAATTTATTCTAAAAGCTTATGTTTGCATGAAGTTTTATAAGGGTGATTGTACTGAACATGATCATATTCAGTCATATTTTCCACATGCACAAATCTGCATGGTCTTTTTGCCAAAAGGATACCTACTTGTGTACTCCCAATCAAGCAGGCCTAAATTCTGCCTCATATCTACCTCTAGAGCAATGCAACATAAACAGTGTCAGGGTTTACACATCAGCTTGCATGTTATCCTCAGTCATTCACATTGTTAAAATATTCGCATAGTTCCTTGTAGAGTTTTGGCCACACCAATTAGCCCTGTCCCATTACTTGCTGGGCTTTACCTCTGAGTAAAGAGCTCTTCTTTTTGTTCAGTTTGGATGTAGCCATCATATTTTGAAACGCAGCTTAGTTCTCCAAAAATATTTCATCTCAGCAGCAGAAAAGAAACTCTGTGATTATAGACATGACACACAGTTCCGGTGTATGTATCTGCAATTCATTAATGGTGTCACAGGATTCATTTTCATTTCTTAAAGAAATTTGTACAATAAAAATAGTGCAATAGAAAAGTTAAAGCCTAAGAGCTAAAATCTTAGTGTAGACAGTAGAGATACAGATTTGCAATGAGTTTTTGCAATTCTGAGTGTTCAAAGCAACCATGTCAGTCACCATACCCAGCCAAGAACCCCAAAATAAGAATTCAGATGAAGTGCATCAAGCTAATGACCAATTTAACTAGTGGGGATTGAGGCTAATGACTTTATAGAAAGTCATTGTGGAGAAAGGCAAAACAAGTTTTCTGTGAAAGAAACAGTTCCTGTGGCTGAAAAATTTTGCTACTATATTTTGTAGTAGCCAAAAGTAGGTTTAGAGATTACTTCAGAAACCCCTCTCACTGTGTAAAACAGCTTTTTGCCTCATTTTCCACAACTCTTGGAAATCCTGCTATATCAACCTTCTTTTTGACCTTAAACTTTTTGTGATCTCTGGCTGCCAGAATAAGTTAATAGGCAGTGAAACCAAAAAGTTTCCCTAGTTTTCTAATGAGGACATCAGCTTCCTGGTGCAAATTAGAGTTCATAAAATTGTTTTTTTCCTAGCTATTCACAGTGCTGTTTAGAAACATTTGAAAACAGATCTTTCAAGTATATCACTGTGTGCAGCCACTTAGCCAGGTGAATGATTACTTTTTTGTAATGTGGAGCATATGGTGGTAGGAGAGAAACTTATGAGAAAGGCACAAGATGTTAAAAATATTTTTACTGAAAAATACTGACATTTCATAGGAAATACTGAAGGCAGTTTCCAGTCTTTACTTATATAACTTTGATTTGGGTTTTTGTGATTTGGGGTTTTTTGTGTGTGTGTTATTTCGGTTTGGTTTGGGTTTTTTTGTTGTTGTGTTTGGAGGTTTTATATATGTATGTTTGTACTTGTATATATATATATTATTTATAGCAAATCTTTTAGAAGTACCTTTATTCCTGAGCTTTACTAGAAGCATTTCTGAACCTAAGATATTTTGCAGACATTCAGTGACTTCATATTCCTGCATAGTACATAAATTTATATTGCTCATGATCCTTGGCTTTAAAATATGTATTATAAAGAAAAAGAAGAGTTAAGCCACAGCATTCTTTGTCAGCATGCTTAGGCACCCTTTGTTTGGCATTGCAATGTTTTACTTCAATTTCTAAGTTATGCTAATAAAAACCTACCTATCATTTTGGATATACATAGTGAACACAGTGAACTAAATCTATACCAGGTAAAAAAGGAAAAGAATGGTATAAGAAAAAAATTGTGATTCAATAATTAAAAAGAAAAAACCAAAAAAAAACCCTCAAAAATTAAAATCTTTACTTTATTTCTCATGTGGCTAAAGAAGAATGAGTCCTTTAAAGTCTGAAGACTTAAACATAAATTTAGGGAGCTAACTTTTTTGTCTTGTTCTTCCCTGTAAGGAAGTAAGGTTACCAGTGTTCCCTTGCCATCCAATTCACCACTGGATTTAAAGAGAAGAAAGTGATACTTTATTCTTTTAGGTATTTGGAGAATCATGTAATATACTTATGCAGAGTTTCGTTTTGGGTGGTGCATGTCTTGTGTCACAGCAAAATCTAGAGATCCTCTGAGGTAGAAATTATATTCACTATTAAACAATCTGCAAGTTTGGCTATACTAAAGCATTTATTTCACCAACATTCATGACCTGAAAGAGAAACAAGCGATCAGTTAATGAACAGTCTATTCACTTGCAGTTTGTGTGATTGTTTGGCCATATTCTCAGTATATTTCATTTACAGCTAAGAACACACAAAAAAGGAACATTTTGAGAACAGACTGTAATTTTTTGTGCAGGTGTTTCATTTTGAGATTATATATGATAGACCTTATAATTTGCATCTGAATGTTTGAAAATGAGAAGTAACAAGCATAAATATTTGAAATTGCATTACTGTGACCAACAATGCCATTCTAAGATTCTCAATATTCCATGCAGTAGAATTAGGAGTGGTGTCCGATTAGTCTAAAGGCTATCCTGTGACCAGTGTCTATTCCTATCAATCTTCTGAGCTGGAAATTTAATTGATTAAGCTGTCTTAATGTAGAGAAGGATCATCAATATGTTGCTTCAAAACTGAGCAGAAAATTCCTAATCAGTAAGAACCTGTCCCTACAGAGCAGAAATTGTCTTCTCTTCCAGCTCCCTAAAAATTTTCAGGTGCATAGTCATCTTCCTTTCACAGTCTTTTTAAGACCTGCTCTCTCATAAGCAGAGAAGTCCCATCTCCCAGACATTTTGTTTTAATATTTACAAACACCCAACTGGAATGTCTCAAAGTTCATGGTCTGGTCATGTGTAGAAACTGAATGTGTAAAGGATATTTCCCATCTTTGACTGGACAAAACCTCTTCTATAAATATCAAAGCAGCACTAGTGAAATCAACTTCTTGATTATTTTCTTCATTGTAATAATAAGGAGGAGACTGTGTTGACTTGGACTATTTAATGTGTTTGTTTTGAAAGCCTACTTGGAAAACTGATTTTTTAACTTTCAGGATGAAAACTGTCTATAAGCCTGAAGCTACTGTGACTTAGGGCAAGCTGTCAGTTATAGAAGCTGTGAATGGAGTGAATGATAGCTATTTTTAACCAGTAATATGAAGTTACAGTTATAAAACAGTGATGAACACAGAAATACTCACAGCAGTCAGTGGGATGTTGAAAATTAGATCACATGAGCCATGCACTTACAATGAAATACATCCTCATTACAGCTAGATTTGTCTCTCTGAACTAGGCAAGGTATGTTGGCACCAGTACAAAATTTTCTTCATCAAGGATGAAAATCATGTTACATTATGGTAAACAGTATAAACTACTTCTCACAAACTCTGATTAAACTTGTCTTGTGTTTTTGTGATTGGCATAAAGTTTGCAGACTTGTAAAACTGTCCTCAAAAAGCCATGAGGTAATGCAACATGACATTCAGAAAAGACTAGCGGTAAGGCTCCAGAAAAGTCTTCAGCACATCTGTGAGTCATGAATTCCAGAACAAGCCGTTTATTTCCTTTCTGAAAGGAAAGCAGCTTGCTAGCTGCTTGGAATTTTTGCCCCTGTTGTTGTTCTGTTGGTTTTGTGTTGGTTTTTTGGTTTGTTTTTTTTTTCTTCTTTAATATAGTGTTAGTGTATTTCTATTAAATATACATATGTACACACACACAAAAGATACAAGGTTCATGTACTGATATTTAAAAAGAATTGGACAATTATGGTATTTATGTTATTTCCCCAAATAGCAAAATATGGGCAACCAATTTAAGTGAATTATGGAAGAAACATGCAGGATAGGATATTTCAGGTTGCTCCAGTTCAGTGGCCTATGTAAAAGGCCGACAGTAGAACACTTATGAATCCTTCTCTTTCCCTATTTAGAACCATTATGTGAAGAATCACTAAATTTTAATCTATATGTCCCCTACACCTAACTCTCATTTTTTTCCTTCCTTTGAGGAAACACAGAATTTAATCTGACATATAAGGAATCAGCAAGTCTAAATACAGCACTGTTTTAATTCATGTGTCATAAAATTCTATCCTGATCTGCAAGCAAATGAAATATAATGAAGCTGGTGTACATACAACTGGGAGAGAAAATAAAATAATAGATGTACAAAAGGCAGTTATTCAGAAAATATAATTTCCACTAATATGCAAGCAGATATTAAGAGAGAATAGAGTTATAAAAGGAAGGCATTGCACAAAAACATTTGAAGAATGAAAAATACAATAGCCATCACAATATCTATCATCGTATCTCAACAATTTAGGAAAAAACCTGACCCAATGCTTCTTTTTCTACACTAGGGAAAATATAAAAAAGGACACTATGAACCTAACCTTTAATATCCCACATACTTTTCAACAAAGACTTTCTGATATATGAGTAGGCACAAAAGCATGCACAAGACTAAGAAGGTCTTCCTGAGGATATGGAGAAAAGTCAAAAACCTGGGTTGCACTGAACAACCATGAAATGGAATGTCATCTGAAACAAATACTATTGTCCCTGAATAATTAATCAAAGCCATTTAGTTTGATAACCAAACATTAATGCAGATTGTAATATGCCCTTTAAGGAAATGTGCTTACATTCCCTTTTATATTGCTACCAAAAAATGTTAGAGAGAACATGCAGAAGTATAAAAATCCATGGAGAAATTATAGGGCTTTTAACACAGCACTATTTTGTTTACTGCTTGGAAAAGTAGCATAGGAAAACCAAAAAGACTATGTAAATGGTGGAGATTGAGACAAGGATTTTTAATTAGAAGTTGAATAAGCAAAATTAAGGAATTGAAAATGTAGGTTAAAAAAGAAGTATTATTTTTGATTTGGTCATCTGTATTATTCCATCAGTGTAGTTGATTTCCACAGTTAATCCTGCTATGGAGGCATAAATGGGACATATTTATCATTGTGCGTGTGTGAGTGTATATCATTAGGCAAAAACTAAAGCATAGCATCTTCCAGTGGGAAAGATGCATGTATATCTGTTTACACATTTAGATAAGTGTGCATAAGTATTACTTAAAAAAATCAAGATTATATTTTGGAGTCAATATTTGATTGCTTTAATAAGTGTGCTTTGTGGAGAGAGCCTTTGCCACAAGGCAAAGGAGAAAGGAAAGAACTTTTTTTCACAGACAACCACTCTATTTTCCCAGCTTTCCCTTATAAAATACCATAAAGAATTTCAATGCTTTGTGCATTGTTTACTTGACAAATCACTTTACGCAACTTGTCTCTTTCCCCAGATGCTTTTTGCTGCTTGAAGGAAAGCACTGAATCTTCCATCCAATATATTTGCTTAAGTTAGCTAATTTTTTTTAATTTTATTTTAATGTGGGTTTGACCTATTATCCACAAAATAATCTGGGCATTTTGTAAAGTCTTTTTATCCAACCTCTGCACTGCCCTTTGACCAAAGCCATCACATGACAGCAAAACTTCAGTCATATAAATGACAGCTAAATGTCTGAGGAAAACAAATAGGGAGTAGAATTGTGGGTAGACTTTTTTTAACTGTAGTTACTAAAAGGCCTCTTTGTTTCCCTATTTATCAAGTTAAAAAATTATTTCCATCACTAATTATTTTGGGGGTTCCCTTTATGATAGCTCAAGCAGGCTATCCAGTAAATAAATTGCAGAATCATCACTAACTGCTTCAGTGTTTTGGCTGTCAATGTATGCTCTATCAGACAAACAAGAGAGATGATCTACCATCACCCCTACATTTCCTATATTAGTGCCCCCTCTCACAGGTCACAGGTTTTTCACAGTATTTCATAAAGACAGGGTTAAGTATGAATTTGCCTCCATGCAACATCCAACTGCTGTGAAAAACAAAAGAATATTGATTAATATGTCAAGCTGTTTAAGGTAGTATTAAATGAAGATTCTCCTGTTCAGGCCCATGTTCTACTCAAGAACTGACATTCTTTTTGGAGAAAAGAAAGGATGGAATATGAAGAAGGAAGGACTTTATCTCAAAGTCTTTTACACCAGCCACCTTCTTCTACTGAAATCATCATTCACCTTCTTGAGTTCTTCAAGCAACCTACACCATTAGAATGTAGATAAATCATACATCAGTATAAGGTCCATACGGGCTATTTATTTGGGGAAAAAGTTTTATTCCCTGTCTTCTTTCATAGACCAGGCCACAGTCTGGCCTACCAGTCTACCAGTGTAGGTTTTTTGGTTCTGTTTTTGGGGTTTGGCTTTGGTTGTTTTTTTGTTTTTTTTTTTTTAGATTTTTTAAGAGGGGATGATAGTTGATTTCAAAATAATATCTACATAGTTATATATATCCTAGATGTACCCAAGTGCTGTGATCTCAAGTTAAGAGCCATCACTATATATACTATAGTTTGGGGGTTTTTTTATAAAGAAAGAAAAATAATTTTCTAGTCCAATTAACTGACTTTCAAATAACTATTTTTTAATCCTTTATTTGTTTCTCTTTGAAGGTCTTTTGTGGTTGCTTAGTTGATTTGCTTAGTTGCTTTTAAAGTCCAGCTAGGAATTCAGCTGTCTTTGTACCTAATAGTTGATTAAATGGTCTTAGAACTATGACATAGTTATAGACTTCAATAAAAGAAGCATTAGGCTGCCTTAGTGTTCAGTTTTTCTTAAGAATAAAGCTAGGTTTTGTAGCACTAAAATGCAATAAAATTGTAGCTTACAGATGGATAAGAAAAATGTTTTAAAATGCAATTTTCAATCTGTTTCAGAATAAATGGTGCAAAAAAGATGTGTATTCAGTAAGTAGCAACTCATGTGATATTGCCATATTTTAAGAAAAATTTTCTCTTACACTCATTTTTAAAGTTGCTTTAGATAATTCCTGCAAAAGGACACTATCATAGGGAATGTAAGGTACTATATATATAGTCTTTTAGCCTTTTAATGCTGATAGTGTGAAAAAGTATATTTAAAATATTCATGTGGATAATATGTAGCATACATTTATAGCTTTTGTGGAGTGTAAATTTGTAAAAAGGCAGATAGTCACACTATTGTACTGGTCTCCTGTACATACTGTGCTTCAGCTGTCTGCAGATGTATATTTGGCATTTGCGAAAGATTTGAGACAGGTTTTTAACATCATCTAAAGGCATACATAATATGCTGTAGAAGACAAGGAGTTCCCAAAAGAGAAAAAGTTGATTCAATCCGTATATCCATTCCTGTTCCTGAATTGTCACAGGCTGTTGATTTGGGAGAAATTAATTTATTAGACAAGTCTGATCACTGATATCACCAGCACCTTTATTTTGTCTAATTGCATCCAGAACATCCTTAAGTAAAATGGCTTTGCAAAAAAAACCCCACAACATGTGTAATATAAACTTCATAAAAAGTTTTTTCATCATATAATCTACTATTTTTTAACCACATGAGACAAAAACTGTTGATTGCCTGTAGAGAGATGCCTTGTGCTATACTGGATATCCCCCTGTTTCCCTCTTGCCAGATACCAATCTGAAGAGATGGGCTTCCCAGAAGTCTTTTGTATTGTTTGTCAGCTGCCTGCTAGCAGGTAGGTAACTACAATAATCTTGGAAACTTCTGAGCATTATAAATGGTGCCAGAAAACTATGTTTAGACATCTGAATCAAGCCTATCAGTAAGAAAGTAAAAATTATAGTTTGATATTTAGTTACATATTTTCTTCATGGTTTATATGTGGAAATGGTCTGGAGGTCCTGAGATACAAAGGTTCTCAGAGAATAGACTTCAAAAGTGTCCCTTTGAAATTAGTGATCTCTTTATTTTATCTATTATCAGGAATAAAAGAAATGTTGCACAATTTTTCCCTAACCAGTTCCTGATTTAAAGAAAAAGCAAATGTATTTCCTTTTTTTTTTTTCTGTTTGGTTTGTTTGTTTGTTTCTCTTTTCTTTTGGTTGTTTGGTTTTTGGTTTTATTTTTGTTTCGTATGTACATGTGTGTGAGAAAGAGAGAGAGAAAGAACATGATGCCTTAGGGCTGTCATTATACTACATGGAAAAAAGATTTCTGATACTTGCTTTGCAATCATCAGTGCCATAGACAGCATCATACACAAAGACCAAATAATTTTAAAAGGCATTATAGAAAATTAAACAGTATTTTTAGCTATGTATGTACATAACTGTCTCTATAGGATCACACACTCTTTATGAATATAAAGAGTAATACGGAAAGTTTGGGTTTTGTTTGAAGAACAGAAGAATCTTTCTGCATAAACTCACGGAACGAGTGGGCATTTTGGTCTAGTGAGTACAGTGCACTAAATTGTGGCATGGAGAAAACTGCACTTTGTCCAGGGTTCAGCTGTGACAATGATTTTTCCCCTTCTTAGTAGCTGGTCCAGTGCTGGTTTTTTTACTTTAGCCTGAGAACAATGCTGATAACACACTGACGTTTTTAGTTGTTGCTAAGTAACGTTTATTCCAGTCAAGGACTTTTCAGTCTTATGCTCTACTGACTGAGGAGGGGCACAAGAAGCTGGGAGGAAGCAGAGACAGGACACTTCACCCAAACTAGCCAAAGGGGTATTTCGTAACACAGCACATCAGGCCCAGTGTATAAACCGGGGGGAGTTACGGAAAAGGCCCAGATCGCTGCTCAGGTCAGGCTGGGTATCAGTCAGTGGGTGGTGAGCAACTGTATTGTGCATCACTTGTGTTTATTGTTTTCTTTTCCTTTCCCCCTTTGAGTTTCATATTCTCTTCCCTTGTTATTTCCCTTACCATTATTATTATTGATGGTAGCAGTAGTAGTTTTGTGCTATACCTTAGTTACTGGAATGTTCTCATCTCAACCCGTGGGATTTACATTCTTTTGATTCTCCTCCCCAACCCTCCAGGAGGTAGAGGGGAAGAAGAGGGGGAGTGACTGAGTGGATGCATGTTTCTGGGTTACCAGCTGGGCTTAAACCATGACACACGTGTTCTTCAAAATCTGTTTTCTCTGTAGAAGAGAAGGACGTGAAATATCCAGTGCTGTAAGTCAAGAATGAATTATGTGATTACAACACTTGTGTGACTATTAGAAGTAAAATATATCAGTGAAATGAGAAAAAAAAACCCAAACAAAACAAAAACTGTGTTCCCTTTTATCTATAACCTATTTCTTTAAACCCTTTCTGATTTATTTTTTTTTTTTAACGGGGAAAGAAATGTGAGCTTTCTTTTTTTTTCCTTAAAAAAGATGAAAAATATTCTCAACCCATTCTGCTATAGTATAGCTAATTAATTTCTTGATATAAATATACCACTAAATGCCTAAACTGGAATTTGTCCAGCCAGATCATCAGCAGGAAAGCCTAAAACATGTAATACGAGTCATTATTACTGAGCAGCAAGTGTAGTAAACTATTCACAGACTGGGAAAAAGTCAATGATGCTTTTGAAAGAAGACTATAAACTGGAACACACCAAAAGCTGTATATGAGAGAAGGTTAACTTAGATAAATGCTTTCTATACTGTTTTATAATATCCTGGTAAACACATAACATCTCCGACTGCTAAATTCTGTTTTGTTTTTTTAACTAGGGTTTGGCAAATTGGTGTAAGAATTGTTCTCAGAAGCATAATACTGTGTTCTGCAGGTTGGAGAAAAGACAAAGAACTGGAACACTCACATGCAAGATCTGA
This sequence comes from Psittacus erithacus, assembly GCA_009867235.2. Lineage (NCBI taxonomy): Eukaryota > Metazoa > Chordata > Aves > Psittaciformes > Psittacidae > Psittacus > Psittacus erithacus. The sequence continues at coordinate 840 of WYDI02033378.1, read as the reverse complement.
GTAAAAAAAGGGTAGCGCATCATCAAAGCCCCTTCCTTTGTCTCATCAAGCAGACAATTACATCTTTAGTAGATACATAAGACTGTTATTATTTGCATTGTCTTTCAAATGACTAACAGTCTTTTAATGAATATATTCCTTTTCCTTTACTAAGCTTTTTGTATATTTTAATATTGGCTTGTAATGTGGCTAATAGCAAATTCTATCAAATGCGGATTTTAGTAATAGTAAAATACATTGAAATTGCAGAAAACAAAAGAATGGGAAACAAGCCTACATATTCTGCATCTGTTGAGTTAATTTATTTATGTTTGTGGCATACATTGTTGAGGTTAAGAAATTTGCTTCTCAGTTAAACAGGAGTTAAGTCAGGCCCTTGGTGAATTCATCAGGTACACAATGAATTGTTCAGGATCTCTTTCTTTACCATTTATTTTAAAACAGCATTACAAAAGCATCAGCTATAAACCCAACAAGCCTGGAAACAGTTCAGAGTTTGCGATAGCTTAGAGACCAGCTGCACTTTTGATATGCAGAAATTCCTATAAGCTCTTTCTTGAGGAAAAAAGAATTTTCCTCAATGTTTGAAGTCATGTTTTCAGAAACAAATTTGGTGACTCATTGTCATGGGTTCAGCAGTAGCAGTCATTTTTTCTCCTTCTTAGTAGCTGGTGGAGCGCTGTGTTTCTGACTTTCAGTCTGGGAACAGTACTGATAATACCGATGTTTGTAGCTACTGCTAAGAATGCTTACATTAATCAACGACTTTCTGAGCCTCATGCTCTGCCCTGGGAGGAGGGGAAGCCGGGAGGAAGCCGAGGCAGGACACCTGACCCAAAC
>WYDI02033376.1:1099-29355 GCA_009867235.2 Psittacus erithacus | reverse complement strand
AGTTGGGGCTGTTCAGCCTGGAGAAGAGAAGGCTGCATGGAGACCTCATAGCAGCCTTCCAGTATCTGAAGAGGGACTATAGGGATGCTGGGGATGGACTATTCATTAGCGACTGTAGTGCTAGGACAAAGGGTAACAGGTTAAAACTGAAACGGGGAAGTTTAGATTGGATATAAGGAAGAAATTCTTTACTGTAAGGATGGTGAGACATTGGAATGGGTTGCACAGGGAAGCTGTGAATGTTCGATCCCTGGAGGTGTTCAAGGCCAGGCTGGACAGACCCTTGGGTGACATGGTTTAGTGTGAGGTGTCCCTGCCCATGGCAAGGGGGTTGGGACTACATGATCTTAAGGTCCAACCCTAACTATTCTATGATTCTTTGGCATGCAGGTCTGTAAAAAGTGAATAGTTACAGTATTAGTTGACAACTTAATGAATCATGCTTATTAGAAACTTTCTGAAACTGAAGTTAATGCAATATTTACATGATAATCAACCATAGGTTTGAAATGGTGAAATAGGTATGAAATAGTCCCCACACACTGCACACTGCAGTCCCTTTGAGCAGCCTCTTTTTGTGATCTGCCTTGTGAGATTAATAAACAGGTTGACCTAAAAACCTATTCTGGAGTCACCAGAAGAGTCTGCTATGCTCCTTCTGCCCATTTCCAAATCCACTTGACAGCTAGTTGCTACATTGCATTGTCTATCTGTGGGCCCTTTGCTTGTTAACTGATGCTGCATACATGCATGCATTCATAAGTGTGGGTAACAGGGCTATGCGCGCAGAATAAAGTGATTGGCTGGTTGTGACAGTTAAGCTTCATTTTTATGTGGTTTCTGGATGAAAAGTTTATTGTACTGCTTATAAAAATTAATGTCTAACAATTTTCAAGTGGAACATTTTTCAATTAGAATGCCTGCAATATGATGGCTTTAATTTTGTCCTCAGTTATGATCTCACCATGCCTTTACTTGACTATGTAACAATTTGCCTTGTCCAGAGGCATTTTTATCAAGAGGTTTTTTCCCTTTGTGTACTTCCCACTTGTAAGTTGGTTGGCATTTTATTACAAAGGCCCCAAAAGGACATGGTACTCACCCTTCAGTTCAAAGGACAGCAGATAAATCAGTTGTATGGCTACCACAGAGAAAACAGGATTTTTCTTATTACACTGGTAGCTTCCCTTATCCAGCTGAAAATCACAGCTGTGGTTTCTTCCTGATTTTCATGTCATTGCATCTGAGTGGCTAGGCATCCAGAACTGTGCTTCTGGTGGATCGCAGGTGTGCAGTGACATTGAACTTGAAACCACTGTGGGGTTTAGGCATGCAGCTTGAAACATGCTAATGGATTCAAGCACAAAGTCCAAAGAAATCTGAAATATTTGGGCACTTGGTTAACAGGACCTTCTTTCCAGAAAGTGTATATTATTTCCATCAGAAATAACACGTGGAAATCCCAGCCCTTTGTCACTAGGTCATACTCACATAAAATATTGTGTTTCTTTCTTAATTGTATGTGGTCTTGTTTGCAGATAAGATTTGGTCTGAATGCACTCATGTGAATGCTGAAGTCTCCAAGTTTTCCCAGGTAAAGAATCTTAATACGCTTTGGACACTTTGTTACCAGATAAATACTCCGATGATTTAAAAAGCTAGTTTTGCCTTGAGTTTGCTGTGCTACAGTTATATGCTTTTTTTCAATCTGGGACAGGTGTGTGCTGCTGCCAGAAGAGGTACTACCACCTTCTACCTCTATCTCCACTCCCAAAGGCTTGTTTCTGTCCGCTGCCTGCCTAGCACTGCGCAGGGAGCTGGTCCAAACTGGTAATGACAGACAGGAACACTGCTCAGCCATGAGATTGCAGGTGCCAGTACCAGGAATTTAGTGAGGGCCCCCTTAAGGGAAACAGGGTGAGGACTTCTCCTTCTGATGGCAGCAAAGACTTCTGCCAAATTCAAGTGACTCTGCAATGAAGTCTGGCATTTAAAGATGTTCCAAATCTCAGAGGATCGCACCTTCATTAACAATGTTCATTAAGGCCTCAATTCATCAAAATACTTAAGAACATAACTCATTGTAAGTACCTGAACTGTACCGTTGACTTCAATCAAGCTGCTAATATGCTTAAAATGAGGTGAGTACTAAAGCAATTGACGGATGAAACCATACAGCCTACTGCAGCTACCCCAGAAATCAATTGCAAAATTTTCATCGATTTAAACAGGCAGAGTTCTGTTGCACAACACCCGTGTCATCCTGGATTGTTTCTCAGGCCCTGACCCCTGTCCTGAGTGCATGTTGGGATTGGGCTGAGACCACAGGCTCCTCTCCCTCTGCACCCCATCTTGGCTGGGTGTCCACATAGTGGTGCTGCCATGGTGTGTCCTGGGAGTCTTACCCCAGCCATCTCAGAGGCTCAGGAGCAACAGTGGAGCACACTGGCCCTGAACTTAGGAGGCAGCTTCTGTGTCTGGTCTCAAATCCTTCATACCAGCAAAACCTTCCTTGAATTCATCACCATTTTTTGGCTGTAAAAACCTGGACGGCCCAGCCCAGAGCAGTGCTCAGGGTTTAGGGATTTTTATTCCACTGCAGTATTTCCAATGGAGACTGGCTATTATATATTTATTATATATTTAATCTATTCTCTGAGTAAGGATGAAATCTGGTAAGTAACATGTCAGAAATAATTATTAAAGCAAAACAAATCTTGGTACATTCCAGCAGAATACATACAGATATTTAAAATTGTAATTGTCCTGAATTTCTAGCAGGAAAGCAATGTTGCTTCATTAGAAGGTGTACTGTGAGATTAAATCACCCACCTGCATGCACACTTAGTTCATTTCAGTGAGTGAAATGTCATTGCAAACAACAACAATGACAATGGCTTCTCTAGTGGGAAGAGTTGCTGTAAAATACATTTTGTACTATAGTGCTGCAGGATTTAGGTTTTGATGATATGTCTGCTATTGGCTTCAATTGACTTGATAAAGAGCAGAACTCAGGTCACGATTAAGGGGTGGTAAAATTTAAGCCAATAGAAATATTGGAGATTATCATATTCACATATCTTTTCAGAGAGCAAAAATATTTATATCCTGGAGGATGGAAGTTAGCCAGGAAGCCTGACCTGTTACCTGATACATACACACCACTTTTCTCTCTGGGCCTTTCTGGGTGCATGGGAAAGGACCTCAAGGCAGGTAGGGTCTTCTTTCCTTGGGAAAACTATGATTAAAGGAGGATGAGTCAGATCTTCAAAGTCATTGATCATATGCTCCAAGTTTGGGTCAATATTTTCTTACCTGATAGCCAAATATAACTGATACATTGTATTTTGGAGCAAACCTTTTTGTTAATATTCTGCTTCTGTAGTACTTTATTCCCCTTAATTCAACTTTATCCACATTAGGCAATGAACAAATGTTTGTGCTAGCTGGTGATACTGCAACATAGAGTCGGGGAGTTGTTCTTACCTTTGAGAGGATGCTGTGGTTAACATACCAAGATCCTTAGTTGCAGTGGTCACATAAGTGGTGAATGACCTCCATTCAGTTCTTTTCTCTGTGAGCTGGGCTTTTCTTCCTGCTCCCAAAAAGAGAAGTGACCAGCAGATTGGGGAGCAGTCTGGAGCAAAAGAAAGGTTTGTTTCTTCACACCTGATGCTGTGACTGCTGCAGTTTGCATGTTCTAAGTAAATATTCAAAAAGAAATTGGACAAGGTGCTGGGACATCTAGCATAGGTCATGCTTTGCCAAGAAAGGTTGGACAAGAGGAATCTTGAGGTCCCTTCCAACCTGGTATTCTATGATTCTGTGAAAGAGAGATGGATCTAAAATCCTATGTATGTATGAGAATGGCGGGAAAGCAAATGTCTCACTAGATGGATGAAGGAACTCAACTTCACTTCTCCCCCCATGGAGCATCCAGAGAGGAATGGGAAGACAATTCATGCCTCCCCTTCTTCTATTGTGTCTTTCTGATCAATAAAATGATTGTCACCTCCTGGACTTCAGGAGAAACGGTTAAGGTACGTAAGTCCCAGTGCACCTTTACAGCTGTGAACCCTGAATGTAGAAATTACTCCATGCAAACAGAGAAACTGGTAGTCCTCGTGGGGACAAGGTTCAACACCCATCTTTATCTCCAGCATTTTATTCTGGCTGCCTACAGGACGGTTTGACCTGCAAGAACCTGGTAATTTTATCCTTTTTCTGAAGCAGGAGACTGAGCACCCCACCTGGGTTTTATGAACACTGCAAAGCAAAAGAGCATCCAAAAGTGCAATAGTGGAATTGCTGGTCCACATGCAATGCTGTGAGATGTGTGCACTGTTCAGTGAAGTCTAACAAAGGGCTGTGAGCTTGGGCTTTCAAATTCTTTGGATAACACATTGAACCTGCTTCTTCTGTAGCTGCAACAAAGGTGTTCAGGACAAGACTGCTTTCTTACCTCTTACTCATACAGAGCTGTTAACTACCTGTTTGGTGCCAAAGGGAATGAATTAGAGAACCATGCTATTTATAAATCTTCCATCTTGGCTGATGTAAAATAGGATGCTAATTAAATACAAAAGTGTGTTATATCTGAGTGTAATATTAGATCTATATATAATTCATTTGCAAAATTCATAAGTATAATATATAATGCAATGTTCTGTATGATCTCCTCCATTGCTAATAGTTTCTTAACTATTGTAGTTAAAAATTGTCAGATGTGTGCTAAAGTATAATTTATATATAGAAATACAGTATGATGCTGCCTAATTCAATGTCATTCAATAATATATTTCATACCAAAGCATAGCAATCTATTAAGTCAAAGGCATTTCCTGAGAATTGACTTCAATCCTTAAGAGGTTGAAAGTAGCTTCAGTGAGATTAATGGCTTAAAGTTAATTGTTTTTTGCTAATGTTTTATTTGAAATGTCCTGCTCAGCAAAGGTAATGTGACTTTTTGCTCAATAGGGATGTCAAGCCAAATTCACTGCTGACATAGGCAGGTGTAACCCCATTGACATAATTAAAGCTGCACCCACTTACGTCAGCAGTGAATTTGGTATCTTGCCCTTTTGAAGAAAAGGAAAAAATGTAAAGGTTGGTGCTTTAGAACCTGGAGGTGGAGCACAGAGAACAAAAGAAAGAAGAGATACCAGTATCTGAAATGAGTTGGACAGAGTTTCTCTGGAAAAATAGTGAGTAAAAGCAGCCAAAGCTGACTTTACCCTCTCCAGGAAGGGCTGTGTATTAAATCTTGCAAATAAATGATGTGAAAATAATCTGAGATTTTAATAACATAGGTTTCTTTCAAGTAGTTGAAAGAAACAACCATGTAATTGCTTTGGAACAAAGCATAATCTTTGAGCTTTTGTGAGCAAGAAACTTGCCTTTAGAAAGAAGATACTGATGACCTTGCAGCAAGAGGGAGACATTGGCATTTAGAAGTGCATATTAGTCCTGAAAGGCTGGAAGAGATAAATGGGGAAGTATCAGACAAGTAGGGAGGCACCTAGCCACTTTTCTTCTCCAAGACAAAGACGGTGATCTCAGGAGATGCCAGACGACCCCTACCTAGCCACTGCAGTGGAAATCCACACTGTCGCCTTGTGCAGAAAAATGGAGCTAGCTACTTGCCTGACTGCCTCCAGGAGAAAATTTGATTGCATTGAGCCTGTGGGCATGGGTTCTTTGCGAATGGCCTTGGTTTGTATTTCTCACAGAGCTTTTTATTTCCTTCAGGGGCCTTTGAGTCCTCTCACTGCTTCCTGTCTTCATTCAGAACAGAAACTCTTGAGCGTGAATCCACTGCCACTTTCTATATGTACAGAGAGAAAGAGAGCTCCTTTGTGTCCTTTGAACATAAACACATGGATCATTTCAATTGCATTTGAAGGTGGAGATCACCTTCCCCAGGCAAAGTCTGTAGACCTAATTAAGGCTATAGCCTTGAGTTTCTCAGGCCAGTTGATTCTGTATAGCCAGAAGAGTGTCAGCAACCCACTTGGGTGTCCAGTGAGAAGATCATGATAGATGGCAGAGAGTCTCCTGGAAGTCCAGAGGAGGATTTGCTGCACTCAGTCTGTGACTGTGTGACTTCTTCCTCCCAACCCCTCTCCTGGCCCAGGACAGGCTGGTCTTAGAAGTAGTGCTGGTGACAGCAGCAACTGGTCTGAAATTTATCACTTGTTATGTGATGCCTGAAACGTTTCCTAGAACTCAGCCTCTCAAGAGCAGATGAAAAGCTTGGTGCTCATTTAAAAGAATCTTTAAGAAAGAACCTGCTGTAGTGTGAGGCGTCCCTGCCCATGGCAGGGGAGTTGGAACTAGGTGACCTTAAGGTTCTTTCCAACTCTAACCATTCTGTGATTCTATGATTGCATTACTCTATGAAAGAAGCAAATTTGCTACTCAACCTTCCACACTTGACACACAGATGTAAGTGATCCTAAAACTGCAGAAAATGAAATGAGCCTCACAGAGTCTTAAAGAAAAAAAAAAAAAAGGAAAAAAAAAAAGAAAAAAAGCATGAGGGTATTTTTAGGGAGTTAGTGTGATCCTTGAAAATACGTTCACAAGGTTGTGAAAATATGTGTATCCTCATGCTCAGCCTCCTGTCTCCCTCTTTCCCATCATCTCCGCTCTGGTCCTGTTGGAAGAAAAAGAGAGGGAAGAGAGGACCATGCCACAGAGAGGTGAAGCTTGCCCTGCCATGTGCAGAGTGTGCTCCTGAATGATGCAATACCCCAAGATTTTTATTCCATGTTTGACTTCCTGATACATGTGACACTGCACACAATTCAGGAACTAGATACTGACTTCAGTTCAGGAATGCTAATGCCAGTGCAATAGGCTCTGAACAAAGTTTCAAGACTCACTAACTGGCTTTATTTTCAGTCCACAAGCATTCCAGCTGTCAATAAAGGGGCTACACTCAAAAATTATAGATATAAACATATTTGCTTGAAAAGATTAGGCAATTCATTAAGATGAATCCATGTAAGCAGAGTATCTTCTTCCAGTATTTCATACAGCCTGGAGGAAGAGGAGAAGAGGTGTATTTTGCAAAATAATTAGATTTTGAAGCATTTCTGAGTGGGAAAAAATTCTTTTTGCAACAAGAAACAACTCTAATAGAATATCTGGCTCTTTAGTCATGCCATTCATATATCATCATGATAATCTCTTTAAATACCTTACTGCAAAACAAGAACTACAGGTATAGGGTGAAGGTGAAGTGGGGAGTATGATACAAACTCATTTGTAATATGATTGGCTATAAGGAAGAAATTCTTTACTGTAAGGGTGGTGAGGCACTGGAATGGGTTGCCCAAAGAAGTTGTGAATGCTCCATCCCTGGTAGTGTTTAAAGGCAGGTTAGACAGATCCTTGAGTGACATGGTTTAGTGTGAGGTGTCCCTGCCCATGGCAGGGGGGTTAGAACTAGGTGATCTTAAGGTCCTTTCCAACCTTATCTAGTCTATGATTTTATGTATTAATATATTTGGTTACAATTCTTATTTTTATATTTAAAGAGATTACAGGAATTATCAGATTAGAAGAAAAAGGTGTTACGATCTTGTAACATTATACTGTTACTAACATGAGCAAGCCTCTTAGCTGAGCAAAAAATTGAGTGATGTTTTATCTACTCACCTAAAAACCCAAGATAAAGGCCTTGTTATTTGATCAAGCAAGTAGGGGTTTTCCTTTATTCTTAATTTACCAGCGTTTTATCAATGCTTCCATATGTATTTTGGAGAAAGTCAAAGTAAGTTCAGCCATCTGAAAAGCCAGTTTATAAACTAAAACAAGAAATGTGTAGGACTGAAGATTAGAGATGCAGGAGCAGCTAGAAAGGGGGAAATAGGATATTTCTTGTGCAGCAGAGAAGTGCTGTTGGTTTTCTTACAGCTGCATCACAAAAGTGTGGGTTTTTTTTAGAAACTCACTTTATGATTTTAAAGACAGGCTTAAGTATCCTATGCATCTAGGTAGTTCCAAAGAAAGTTTTAGCATGTCCTGTACCACCTCTCACCATTGTAAGTCTTGACAAGGCAAAGAGGAAAGAGGTGAAAAGGGATGCATTATTTATCAGGCCAGACTAGTAATTTGTGTAGAATATTTCTTCTATCCCTTTTATTCTCAAATATCCCTCCATCCCATTTCATTTTGACTCATTCCAACTCCTCTGTGAGGTAAGCAAACACAACCTGCTCTGTCACTGTCTGCACAGCGCCTCTGATATTCCCAACATTGTCTGCAATTTGCCAAGACCCCTGATGTCCTGTCAGGTCAGCTCTGCAGCTCTCCTCCTCAGCCACGGAACCTGGGTCAGTCAGCCATTGCTGACAGGGCTCAGAGTCTGTGGGAGTCTGCACTCAGGGGCACAGGACTGCAAACAGTGCATCACTGTTTCGTCTTTCTGAGTATGGCCTAAATACCTATCAAATCTGTGTTTTCTAGGAGGTTCCTTTGGGGCTGCTGTCTAAATGGAACCTGTAATAACCGCATCCATTGTGATGTGAAAGAGACTCTCAGAGTGTTATTTATCTGATAGCTGCCATTTAAGAAGATAGAAGCACTATTTTGCAAGATGAGATTTGCAGAAGCGCATTATTTGTTAATTTATTTGTGTTACGTTGCTTATTGGAATTTGGTTATGTCCTACTTTGCACACAATCTTCAATTTAGATTATGGGTCTTGGTTTACTTATTTCACACCATCAGCAAGGTTTTGAGTTTTTATATTTGAAAATTAATGTGCTAGAGATTGTGACTCCTGTGCAGAGCAGAAAGCTGTAATGCACAACCAAGCGGTACTGGAGCCTGAAACTGGAATATGCAGCCACATTGCCTTTGATCCTATACAGCAGAACTCTGTAGTATCCCATATTAAATTACATAGGCAAGACAGAGATAGGTGAAGACAATAGTTTGGATCCTAGAAGCAGTACAGTGACATCAGTATGCTAATTTACTAATTAGGTCTGCCCTGCCATAGTGATTGATGATTGCAAGTTGCTTCCAGAGGTAGCTCAGACTTAAGGCTCTCACCTGCGCTCCCTTGGGCAGGATAGATCCTGTGCCCCTTGGCAAGGTACAGAATGGTCTGAGGGCCTGGAATGACTGTGGAAATGTTCTTTATGCAATAATCAGACTTAATCAAATCACTATATGTAATGTGTGTGTGTCCGTATGTGCATGATAGAGAAAATATTTCTCTGAGCCCCAGTGCCTTGATCTCTTGGCAGCAGAGATATTTAAAGAAAGCTCAGCTTCAAGGCTCTTTAAAAAAGGCTGCCTTTGAAATGTTTTGTTGGGAGCAAGCTGAGGTTCTTTTTCCTGGGATCCAGAAGCTGCCTCTGCAAACCTCCCAGTGCAAAGTCGCTGTGGCTGTTTGTTAGCATAGCTGTTACCCTAACTGTGAGACAACCTGTGAAGTCAGGGTCTACATCCAAATCCCACTTTGGCTCATGCTGTTTCGATTCAAGGCCGTAGCACAACAGAGAAAAAGGAAGAGTGAAAAATTGGATTGGAATTGCCCCAAATGGTTTGCCTTTGGTGTTTCAGATAATTTTAATCATCAGTTTATAGTCAGATCCCTTTGCTGCAGCAATCCCATTTTTGGTGGTCCTTTGGCATTCCTGTTGTCTTCAAGGTATGGGATTCCAAAAAAAGACAGATACCCACTTTGCTCTTATTAACAAGCTACCAGCCATCTGTTGGAGCGATTAATTTCTGGAGCGTCATAATTTATGTGCCTTTTAATTGTTTCAATGGTTACATGTCAATTTTTTCTAGGTTTTTTTCACTATTCCAACTGCAAGCAGTGAACAACAGTGGTGGTGGGGTTTTGGGAATATCAGTGCTGTAAATACTCTTCATCAGTTTATAAAAGCAACAAAATGCACAAAACTGCACCTGCAGCAATCCTCAACATGTAAGTAGTAATATTTGCTTTTCTCTGGTGGATAATACCTATTTTTGTCCAAATAATTCTATAGGTTGACTGCATAGGTTATTTTATTTAACTTAGTGTCAATTATAAATTATTGATATTCTAGAAGTTCTCCATATGGTAAAATTATTATTTCAGAACATAATCAACACAAAAAAAATCAGTAGATGGTTAAAAAAAAAATCCCAAACGATCATTTTAATCTCAGTTAGCTGCTGCTACTATTCATGAAGTTCGCCCCCTGCTCTTGTGGGCTGTAATAACATGGAAACTGTTTGCTGGAAATGTATCCTGTGATTCAGTATGGAAAAGCGTGTTCTTCTGTACTTAATGAGATAAAATAGAAGGCACATACAAAGTCATAAAAAACACTGAAATGGAAACTCTTTTTGTATTGATACAAAGTCTTTGAGTTACAATGAGCCAGGGGAACTAAGATTTTAATTTTCATCTCATTTGTTTGGATTTTGACTTAATAACATAGTTGGTGTTAGCTATGCCGCTAATGCTTTAGGATTGTTGGGCAAAAGATCTCAAGTTTTCTTCTCATGCTTGAGTGGGGACAACCAGGTTATGAAAGATTCTCCTAGTTGGGTTTGGATTGGGCAAACTAAAGAATGAATAATTGATCTAATTTGGTATACACCAGGTTTGGCAGAATCTGTGTAGTTCTTTCCTATTTTGGCTCATCTCTAACTGTGGAGAACTGGCTGTCACTTACAGAAGATAACATTTTCTTTATTTATTTTCTTTTTTATACAATCATTGGATCTTTAAATGACAGCTCCAAGCAGGTCAATCTTTTTTCTTCTCTAGAATAGACTAGACTAGACTAAAAAAGACTAGAGCGAACTACAATACAATACAATGCAATACAATACAATACCACAGAATATTTCAGTTGGAAGGGATCTACAATGATCATCTAGTCCAGCTGCCTGACCACTTCAGGGCTGATCAAAAGCTGAAGCGTCTTATTAAGGGCATTGTCCAGATGTCTCTTAAACTGAGAGGCTCAGGACATGAGCCACATCTCTAGGAAGCCTGTTCCAGGGTTTTGACCACCCTCAGTAAAGAAGTGCTCCCTAATATCTAGTCTAAACCTTCCCTGGTGCAGCTTTAAACCATTCCTATGTGTCCTGCCACTGGATCCCAGGTAGAAAAGCCCAGCATCTCTCTCTCCCCTTCCCCTTCTCAGGAGGCTGTAGAAAGCAATGAGGTGGCCCCTCAGCCTCCTTGTCTCCAAACTAGACAAGCCCCGAGTCCTCAGCTGCTGCTCACAGGACATGCCCTCCAGCCCTTCCAATAGCTTTGTTGTCCTTCTCTGGAGCCATTCATATCATTACAGTGTCCTTGTACTGCAGGTGGAGTCCAGGCTGAACACTGATTAGCATCAATTTAGCACTAAGGAAGGCAGGGAGGCAGAAGGAGGAACACACCTTGCAAGGGTCAGTCCCTGGCTTTGGTCTCTTGGGGGTGCAGATTGATGAAGTGAGAAAGTGACACCCATATTGATCCCCATCCCTGTGCCATGATAAACGCAGAGGGCTAAATTCTGCCAACAGCTGTCAGTGGCTGTGGGCTTGGAGCTTTTCTTCCTCCCCTCGTATTTCCTCTGGGTGTGGAAAAAGCAGCTGCCAGAGCAGTGGTTAATGTTTCTGAATGCCATCACATATACAAGAAACACAGTAGAGATAGCATGTGACTCAAGCAGATGCTGCTGAACGGAAGTGAGTTTTGGTGACTGGTGTCATAAGTAGCAGCCATCAGCCATGGGGGGCTGAAAAAAGCTGGAGTGCTATGGCTGTGGGGCAAAAGGGGGAGCCACTGTCTAGAGGGACCTTGCAGGTCTGTCACATGTCTGAGGAAAAGCTGGGGTGATTTCTGTGCCTCTGATAAGTTACCTCTTCAGAGAGCCTGCTGGAGGCGGCTTACTCCTGCCTTTGCATCAGAGGATACGGAAGTTCAAGAATGCCAAGTGCAAGGTCCTGTATGTTGATCAGGGCAATCCCAAGCACAAATACAGGTTGGGCAGAGAATGGATTGAGAGCAGCCCTTAGGAGAAAGACTTGGGGGTGTTGGGTGATGAGAAGCTCAGTGTGATCCAGTTTCAGTGTATGCTCACAGCCCAGAAACCAACCATATCCTGGGCTGCATCAAAAGGAGCATGACCAGCAGGTTGAAGGAGGTGATCCTGCCCCTTTATTCTGCTGTTGTGAGACCCCACTTGGGGTGCTGCGTCCACCTCTGGGGCCTCCAACAAAAAAGGTATGTGGAGCTGTTTGAGTGAGTCCAGAGGAGACCACAAAGATGCTCAGAGGGCTGGACCACCTTTCCGATGAAGACAGGCTGAGACAGCTGGGCTTGTGCAGCCTGGAGAAGAGAAGGCTCCAGGGAGACCTTAGGGCATCTTCCAGTGCCTCAGGGGCCAACAAGAAAACCGGAGAGGGACTTTTTACACTGCCTGGTTTTTATTGCTACCTATTTTTCCCTGCCAAAGCTCACTCTGCAGCAGATACCCTTGGGGCACAAGGAGAGAGGAGGCCTTGTTGGTGCTGCACCTGTTTGAGTGCCTGGGGACCACGCCATGCCTATTATTGTTTAATAACTTGCAGTGGAAATTGTGACTTATCACACTGCAAGTATGGGACACCCTATGCAGAAAATCAAACACTGAATGAGTGCCTATTGCAGGTGGCACTGTGAGCCTTCCCTGCCTGGGTGCTCCCAACCAAGGAGAAAAAGAATTGAAAGGAAACATGCCATCCTTTGCAGCCATGGTTTGGGCCAAGGCACTCTGAGACGCAGGTTCTACCTGGAAAGTGAATAAACTCAGGCCCTGACTGATCTACTGGTTTCAGTGAAGGTGTGAATTGTGGTTAAGGTCTGCCACAGCAAGATCCTCCCCACATCTGATCCTGCCCTCTTTTACAAAGCCAAAGCAATTGCACCTTTGCATCTCATAGCCAAGAAAAATAACTATAAACCTTGCATGGTTCAGAGCTCAAGGCAACTGTTGTGCAAGTTCTCCCATGGCTGCTCCTTCATCCTCACTCTCAGCCAGCCCACAGCTCCCTCCTGAAGGCAGGGTGGGCACACAGGGAATCTACTGCCATCACTTTATTCACAGGGTGCATTTAGATAGCATGGTAAATGTTGTAAGACTGGAAAGACAGAGTATTTCGATACAGAGAGAGAGTGAGCACTAGGAGTGGTTTCACAGGCTGCCAAGTGCTGAATCACAGTTGTAGATGGATCTGCTAAAAGCGACTGGAAATCTCCCACAGCCTGTGAATGCCCCCCATACATGCACACACACACTCCTGGACACAGCCACCCCATGCCTCCTTGCTGTGCCTTTCAGCTCCACAGCAATAGAGCTGGCAACAAGGGAAGAGAGTGAGAAGCCACAAGTGGGATGGCTGTGCCTTTGCACCAAAGTCCAAAGAATGGGGTTTTTCTCTAAGTTGCATTGCAGAACACCACATGCTGCAGCAAGAAAGCTCCATATCACACAATGTGATAGTATCTTTGGGAAGAGACATTTCTGCACTCTGTGATCTTTCCAGGGCACATGCTAGATGTTTTTCTTAGGCAAATTGTTTCCTGTGTCCTTGTCCAAATGTCATTTCTCCCTCATTCGTGTAGCATGCAGCGTGATGTCAGGCACTCTTCAACCCCAAGGAGGTGGCATTTCAACGCTCTTTCACTGGTTTGCTTTGGTTTGGCATATGAATGGAAAGCTAAGCCGATATGGCGATGGTAATGATTGTAGATGTTGGCTTTGTATGGCAGGTATTTTAAACTTAGACACACTCTGAAACAGTTAGCCACTGTCTATTAGAAACGAAGACACGAGAAAGCACCAGGTTGGGAAACTGCAAATGGCAGACAGGACACTAACAAGTGCGACTGGCTGCAATGAGGCTTGGAGCTGTTAAGTTTCTCCTAGTTCAGGTTTTGAAGTGTCTCTTACAAATATGGCTACAAATAAGATAATAATTTATTCATGCTGAAAGAGCGCATGATAAGATAATTAAAATCTCCAAAGAGAGAGACCGCGTTCATGATAAAACGGAAAAAAAAAAATAAATTAAAAAAAAAATTCAGGAAAAATCCAAGAACGAGCTCTCAAACAGCAGATGAAAGTGAATTTCACCAGTCATCATCAGCTGTTATTAACGGTGAAACACTTCTCCCGTCTGTCCTCCAGAAAGTTCATTCCACTCCCAGACGCTTTCTGCGGAGATCGGACATTTTCCTGGCGCGGAGTTTCTGCGGTGACGTTCCTGGGCAGGGACCGTGCAAAGCAGACACCCTCGCTCCCCTCGCGCCGCTCTGACCCTGCTCCGCCTTTGCCACTCGCCGACCCTCGCTGCTTCACGGGGCGGGACGGCACAGCGCTGCGCCGAGCGCGACTCGCCAGCAGCTCCGCTGCTCCCGCGGGCTGCGCCGCTTCCCCAGCGGGGACTCTGAGCGCACTCCGGACGTTTTGACCTTGTAAGGAGGCAAGGGGGCTCGGCCCGGCGGCGGCAGCCGGACTAGGGAGCCCGTCGCGACGCCCGCCGTGGAACCGGCGCCGCGGGAGGGCACTCTCGTCCCACTCGAGCTGAGCGGCGAGAGCATCGATCTCTCCTTTAAAAAGGCGGTTTAGCTGTGACAGGTAATTTGGCACATTTCAGCTAGAAATGTGCCAAATCATTTGGCAGATATTTCGCATACATCTGAAGATAGGAGCACCTGCTGCTGGCCTATAGGGAGGCCGAGGATGGGGTGATTTTATCAGTTGTTAATTACAGCCCCTGTAACAAAACTCTGGCTTGCAATGTGCCAGGCAGCCCCTGTGAGGGGAGGCTCATCCTCCCAAAGACACTTCAAAGCAATTTTTTACCAGGCACCAGCATCTTCTCATCCCTCTTAGGCGACTCTGTGATGATGAGGAGCGTGACTGATCTGGTTTGTCTACCACAATGCATGACTGCGTTTGCGCAACTGAATTATGATGTGGCAGATGCAAGTGGATTGAATGCACCAAGGACACAGGAGCTTCATGAAAACTCTACCTTGTACTCCAGGAACATCTCTTTCCTTTTTGTGGACCCCCAGAAGGACTGGTGAAGTTTAATCTGAAGATAGAGGAAGGATCCCATCACTAACAAGAACTTCATTAAGATGTGTATAGAGAGAATATAATGGAACTTATGAGAGAACTTACTTGTGAGCATATCAGGATTCTGTAATTGAACTATTTGATTGCCCAGATTTCATCTTAGACAGATTTTTCATGCAAGGAAAAGAGCTAAAGAGGTTTTGGAGAGGCTGAAATAAGTAATGGTAACATGATACAGGTGTCAAATACAAGCAAATATTGTGCATTGAAGTATCTTTTTCCATGCCCATTTTCCTGATCAAGTAATCTTTTTGGTTTGAAAAATCACTTAAAAGTTAGGACTTAATGCAGACACCAGCCTAACCTACATGTGAATAAGCCCTTTGGCAGCCATAATCACATATATTGACAGAAAATCGTGCCAGTGTCAGGCCAAACCCAATACAAAATCTGAATGCAGCAACAGTTGACAGTGCAAAACTGAGTTTGCCGTTTTCTTCCTACCTGTAAATCTACAGAATAGTCACATGCCCAAAGCTGTATTTTGGTTTTAACCTGACTAACTGAACTTTCACATTTCTTGCTTTGAGTCACAGCTTTAGGTCTGCGTTAGGATTCTATTACCTTCATGAAAGGTTTGGAGGTACATTTGATTTTCTCATAGCTTTTGTCAGTGTCACCTTCAACAAAGCCCAATCTCTATTTTTGATTGTAAGTCTTTATTAAAAGCCAAACCAAAACCAAGAGTTAGCTGAACAGAGCACAGGAGGAAAGGCACAGGAAACAAGACTGAACCCTGAGGATGTGACTATTCATGACAAACTCCCCATGCTCATTTATGGGGTCACAGGGGAGAGTCCCTTGGTGCAGTAGTCTGTGTGGAGTCCAGACCCTGTGGCATCAAGCTGGGGTGTTATTTATGCTCCAAGATCAAATAGGATTACTTCCAATAGCATCCCATGTATTTTCATGGTACATTAGTTCATTACAAATTATGTGCTGACCCAAAATGCCTTCTATGAATATCTACAGAAGAAGTAGATGAAAAATTAAGACTTCCATCAAAGCAAGCAGGCATACAAAATCAAATGGAGCATGTCTGCTTGTTGAAAACATCTTCTTATCTGTTGGCAATGATGAAGTCCAGTTCTGGCAAAGCCTTTGGCTCACACTTAACTTCAAACCCAGCATAAGCAGCACCCTGAATCCTGGGGACAAAAGGGGTGCTCTAGACATCTCTGGCTGCTCTAGGTGCCTCTTGGGGTGCTGGAGTTTGCCCTGGGTGTGACTTGCCAATCCCAGGCACCAGGCACCTCTCTGGGGAATGGACTGGACCAGGGAAGAGATGGGCAGCATGATAAAGGCTGGCTTTCATAAAACCTGGTTATTTTTATCTGGTTCTCCTCTCTGCTCTCCACTTTATCTACAGAACATTGAAGCTCTTTTTAAGAGTTTGAAAGGTTAAAAATAAGGGATTTGATGCTATCAACATGGAAAGAGACATTTTTTTCATTGTTTTTGAAAGCGGATTTAGAATTTACGGAGTGTCAGGCCAAGCAAATGCCTTGAGACAGCCACAGAGGAGATTGAGAGCAACCCTTGGTACAGAAGATACATCTCCAGTCTGTTCAAAAAAAGGCCCCTTTCTTGGTACAAGGGAGATGCTTGGAGTAACACATGAAAAGAAGTTCATTTTTAGTTCAATAATAAGCTGATAAAAAGATGCCAACCATGTACATCTAGTCAGAGTTAGGATCACAGGCTTCTTTAATGGAACAGATCAAAAGAAGCAGTCTGCAGGCAGCAAAATATTCCCCTTGCTTTTGAGGTCATCGCTCTCTGAGTTGGAGTTTTGAGGGGGCAGAACTCATTTCCAAAGCCCAAAGCATGAAAACTTGGATTTCTTGCTCAGTTTCATCTTGGGAGCAACCTGGTAACTAGTTTTCATGACCTTCTCCCATAGGTAAGGTAGAAACTAACCTGTACTTGTGGCAATGAGTCAGAGATAGAGGTTGTGTTGTAGTTACAATAACACGCTTTTGATAGCTATGTGCTGTGAGAACATAGTCCCAGTTTAAAAGAAGATTGAGAGTGAGATGTAAAGAATAGCTCCATGGACAAAGGACATTCCATACTCACCACCAACATAGCACTTCCTCATATATGATACAATGTAATTCATCTTTCTCTCCTTACTGTTTTATAGTTGTGGGCCTGCAATAAACATGAGCTGGATTATTGCTAATCTTCACTATTAGGAAAGGAATTTCAAGCCCCATTTTACAGTATATTCAGTCTCATCACATAATGTAAAGATTTTTTTAAAATCTTGTGTCTCACCTGGCATTGAGGAGCTGGTGTTACAGATCACAGTACTGAGACAGGAGAGGGGGGCAGAGGTGCAACACACTTCCTCAGCTTCTTAATGGTGCTAATGTGAGTTTTCTCTGAAGGGTCCCAATACAGTAGGGTATCTAGAGCCGCTGCTTCATCCATTAGGAAGCCTTTAAACCCTGTTCTTATGTTAAACTTTGATCATATCAATACATTGATTCAGAAAAGATCAAACCTCTATCAGCACCTGAGACACTGCTACTCTATGATTCTGGAAGAGAGCAGTACTTAGGGAAGAAGTGGCTCTGATAAGTGTCAGGTTAGATCCTTGGACAACTGCACTGTGTTTATCTTCCTGGTAATTTATGATAGAGTGTGTATACATCAGTTACTAATACAATCTATTGTTCTGTGAATATATTTATTTTGTTTCATTTTTATTTCAAGGTTTCATCATGGATAGAAGTTTGTGTGGAATATGAATGGCAGAACACTAAATATTCCTACTGTCAGTTTTTAAATATTTGTTTTCACTCTACTTGGGAATCAGTGAATTAATAAAAATTATATCTTTGTAATTAGAACATCTGAACAGGACTTGAGACTATGACCTTGAGAGAGTCACAAAGACTGGGTCATATGCACTATTTTAGTTATTACCTCTGCATGCTTTCTCAGGCAGAACAATACATCTTCTTCTTCTTCTTCTTGATAAAATCTCTACACCGATAACAAAATAGCTAGAGAATAGTGCCTGCTGGAGTTTTGTAACTATTTTAATTTTCCTTCTCAAGATAAAGAGTGGCATTGAATTCCTGAGAGCATCTTGAAATTATAACGAGGACAATGTGGTACAAAATGTATTCATTCTCACGACTTCTTCATGATTATAACCAGAATAGCAAATGGAAAAAAGCATTAATTCTCATAATAAAAACGTAATGAGCACAGAGGATAGTGCAAAGATGAATTAAGTGTAGTGGCAAACTTGTAACTGTGAGACATGGTCTCATTTGAGCAACATATTGCATTTCTGTAGAAAACAAATATGATACAAAAACTGCTGTAGAAGTACTAGAAAAATACTGATCTGGCCATAGAGTATAGCAGTTTCTTTTTTAGAAACAGGGTAGATTAATATATGTTAAAGAATTATGAATATGGTCCAATGTTTAATAATCCGAATACTTTACAGTCTTGTTAAAGCTGAGACAAGAAAAGTCTGTCTGAAGGGGAAAGAAAGTCTGCAATGGTGGATGCCAGTAAAAAAGACACCAAACCTGGGGAAGAAGCAGTGGGCAGGATGGAAACAGGAAACTATGTCCAGGCTGGCCATGTGGATATAGCTGGCACTGGCAGCTACTCCAGCGTAAGGGAAAAAACTCACTGTGCCTTGTTGCACACTGGACTAGGACGGCTACAACCTGTTTGTACCTGTGGGAGGCTGCCAGGTGGTCTTGCAAGCCACTGAAAGGTGGGATTGGCCCAGAAGGAATGGTAATTTTGTCCATGGGTTCAGCAGCTATTTTTCTAGCTCTCCAGTGGAAGAAATGGTTATGGTCACCAACATCTTCCTTCCATTATCATGCCATCCCCAGTCAAAGCAGCTCCAGGCAACAGTCTTCAAGCTATTTCACAGCAAGCACCCACTGCTCTAGTCAGTCTGGCCCAGGGCACAGCTCTGTCATATAGTGCAGCACCCCATGTCAGATGACAGCTGACTTGTACCTCTACACACCATGCAGTAAGCGCGCAGGGCTGCTGCTGCTGCTGCTGCAGACCTTGGGAGCTGCCTGGCTCCTGCATAAGACCGCATAGGCCCATACAGCCATTAATAGAACCTCTCACCCTGCAGGATTGCTTAACCCATGATCAGTGTCACCCTGATGCATGTATGTATGTATTGTGGTGAGGAAGGGGCAATGTGGAGACTAAAGCAACTGACATTTGCCTGTTGGAGCTGGGATGGAGATCCTAGTGTCATAATGAATACAGGGATGAAACCCTAAAGGATCTACTTCCATGAAAATTTTTGAAACCAGCACAGTCTGTGCACTGGGTGTGCACAGCTATTATTCCATAAAGACAAAGGAATTAAAATTGTTGTCAGTGTCTCTTTCTAAGAGTCTGGAAGATAAGAGGCACTTCTTACCCAGAGTGGGGCAAGCAAGTTTGTGTATGTGCATCTCTGCGGTTTATAACCTTCTTAAGGCAGAGGTAACAGTGGTCTTATCATCACTAAGTGAAAGGCCAATTGGGCTGACTGTAAAAACCAAGTAATTCCTGCTTTTAGTGCTGTTTTGAGTAAAAGCCTTAATGTTCAGCCATTAAAATGAAGCAGATAGCTCAGCCTTTAAAACTGCTTAATGATAAAAGAGAGCTCAAAACTAGCTTACAGTTTCCCCTGCAGGGCTCCCACAGTGCCAGCGTCGTAATGATCACTTTGCAGGGAGCTGGCCACCTTTAGCATTTGGCTGTGCTGCAGGAATGCCAATTGTAATTAAACATGTTAAAAATACATTTCATAGCTTATTCAGGGTGACAAATACTTTCTGTTCTGCGAACCTGTGAAAATTAAGGCAGCTCTCCTCCCATATTTTTTCTCTTCCAAAGTACTGTTTTCATCCTAATGAATTAGAAGGATTTAATGGAATTTTTTTCAGACCTTTCCCTAGAGCCTTGTTGTCCCAGTTCTGTAGTGGGATGCTGAGTCACTGCAGTCTGCTCTTATAGCCCGCTCCTGCTCTCAGCTGGGCATCCAGCTGATCCACTTGGTCCACAATAACTTTTCTAACCTAGCCGTTACCTTCTCTATTGACAGGTAGAGAACATCTCTGTTGTGAAAATGGTGCCAGGTAAGGAAGGGCCAAATAATGGGCATAAAATAGTAAAGTAATCATAAAAAGGGAGAAAACTCGCTCACCATGGGCCAGGTTGTCAATAAAGCCTGATCTCCTTAGTGCACAGTTAGTCAGCTGAAGTACAATGTTGCACCACACGCTGCTCAGCAGCAGGGGTGGGCACATTTATAAAAAGGAAACCCCCAGTCTGCCTTCAGCCACAAATGGGAAGCACATGCGTGTCCTATGTCATTGAGATGCACTATGGGCCACATCAGACTCCTGCAATGTGCTCTCCAAGGCATTAACCTGATGTGCTCTGCCAGCGTGACCCGGCCATGCAGACTGACCAGCTAGCCTCACTGCTTCACAAGGGTTGACTTCACGAGTCCCAAAACAACTTTCTTAGGACAATGCTCGCTGTCAACCAACACTTCCATGGCAGTGACATAAAAGCTGAGAAATTGGCGTATCATTCTTGATGATCTGTTGAACTCAGGCATTCTATGATAGGCTCATGAATGTAAAGGCTACTCTGTTTCTGCTCCACTATACATATGTGAATTACAATTTTTGCCTCATTATCTCTTCATTCACCACTCTCCAGTAGATTTTCCCAGTCAATGAGGTGCTTGTATTCTCTGTACTGTGGGTTAATAAAATGGACTCCATGATGTGACTGTCTACAAGGTTGTTTGTGATGGCCTCTAGTACTGGCCTCTAATACTAGCCTCTCTCATACAGTATTCTGAGGTTAGTGGAAAAAATTCAGCCTGATCTATTACAGCCCATTGACAAATTTTATTTTACAATTATTCAGGGAAATCTGTAATTTGTTTTTCAATATTTTTATATATAAATACATATAGATGTGTATATATATGTATATTGTCAGAGAATGTCAGAATTGATATAAAGGCTGTCAGGTGTGAATATGTCTCAAAACTTTAAAAATGAGGTCATACCTGCCAATTTGAGGAGCTCCTCTTCACCACTGCACTCAGAAACAATAAGCAACATTAACTGGTGCCACCCAGCGTCCCATTTTAGGAGGCGCTCAAAAGCTAACAGGAAGTAGATAGTGATGTATGAAAGTGAGTACTGATGCAACCTGCTCACTCAGTCTTCCTAGGATCCCCCGCTGATGTTCCCAGTGACTGCAAATTAGACCGTGAAGCAAGCTCTCAGGCCCTGCACACCTGGTGTGCAGATCTGTGCTTGTCAGCATGTTTACAAAGTTCTCACGTTTTTCTGAGATGGTTTGGCTCGCCACAATTGTTTTTTGATCACCTGTGGTACTTCATTTACAGTACCAGGATAGCTATGAGAGAATTAATTTTCTCTCCATGATAGTTGTTAGTGTAATTCATGGCTTGTTTTTAATTTCTGGATCAAATTACTCAGTGTGGTATTTTGTGTGTCATCCCGTGGCAGAGAAGTCCGGAAAAGTACCTGTATGCCTGGCTTCTCCAAAAAAAAAATGACTCAAATTAGTTTGATAAACAAAATTTTCTTCTGCCCTCGATGTGTATTTTTAAGAGGCAGAGAGCCAGATAAGTGCAGTGTGTAAGTTAATGCAAATCATGAAAGTGAAAATAATTGTACCTATTTATTTCCAGAATGACTGGCCATCTTGGTGGCTCAGATAAATCGAGTGGCAGCCTTCCGTTAATGAACACTGGTGTTAATATTAAAAGGGGAAACGCTGAAACATATTTGAGTTGACATTTAGCCATCTTATAGGACAGAGAACAAAGGACAGGATTTGCTGTCTTCTGTTGTTGGTCTCTTCGCTTCATGTCAGTTCAGGCTCTCCCCGCCCTGAGCCAGCAGCATGAGGCAAACACAAAGGTGAGCTTTAAGCTGCCCCCAAGCAAAGTTACAGCCTACAAGTGTCCTTGCTGCTACTGCCAGCGCCTATCCAGGCTGGAAAGATCAGTCCTGCCACTTATACCTGAGCATCAACCAGCCTCACCTGGCTTGGTTGAGATGAGGTGAGCTTGCTAAGAGAAAGAAGTATGATGCAGGCAGAGAAAACCTGGGCACTGGTTTTACCATGGGAGAGCCCTTAGTACCTTCCATGGCTTAGGTATCACTTTTACACCTCTGCAACACTGCTGTGGTCCCAGCGTGTCCTCCTCAAAGTCCTCTCTGCTGTGTCATAATGGGGTGAGCACGTAGCATTTATAGTATCTATAGATTCCTCATGCCTCGGAAGGATACTCTCTGGGGTGGTTGATCCAAGCATTCACAGTGTGCTGCCGCCAAGGCCCCAAAGCTCATGTGGCCAAAAGCTGGCCAGATATGCCAGTGTGGCATTGCTTCTGCAGTGGCAACCTTTGCCTTTGGCTGCTGACAGCTGCAGGCTCACAGTGTGTGGAGAATTGCCCTGATCTGCTTTTATGTTGTTGAGTTGAAGCACACACACTGCCCTAAGAAAGTCTGGTCTCTCATGACAACCACTTAGATAAATGCCTTGTACCTAAGCGGTTAATTAATTTTTGAATAACCTATTGAAGAGTATGTAAATGTACTCCCATCACAGCTAAATGTCATCTCCGGTAAAAACAAAGGTATCTTGGCAAATAAAAACCCTGTAAAAATAGCAATTGGGAAAGTACATTTTTAAACTTCCACTGATGTTTATTTTTGAAACCCTGAAATTCAATTACCCTTCAGATATCTAGTTATTATTCACATCACAAAGGGTAATACGTTCTGTTCTTCTGCAACATCAAAAATAACTGTGTCCACCCCTTCAGATGCTGATGGCTGTGCATTTCCCTATAGGACAAGGGAGGGTGAAAGCAGAAGTGGGGAAATGTACGTTACATCATGGCTCCTGAGAAGCATGCGTCGTGCTGTCTGTTTCAGTATTGCAACACACTGAGCTAAAAGCAAAATCAGTTCATGACAGAGGGACATTTGTGATGAATTTTTGCCATAATGTGTTACCATAAGGTTTGCCAGGACTGGTGTTCTGTCAGCAGAAGTCACCTTATGAAACACACCTCAATTCCAGCAAGTATAGGAACTGTCTGCACGTGGTTAAATGGTAGCTGTATGTATATATAAAGATGCTGTCACTGATGTAGAGCATTTGGGTTGCAGTAAATAAAGCAGTCCCTTTAATCTTTCTGCTTCCTAGGTAAATAATACAGAAACCCAGTATGCATAAGCAACTTCAAAAATGTCTGTGCCACCAGGAAGAAATGTAGCTTCTCCAAAGGGATGTTTTCAAGAAGGGATAAAAATGGAACCACAAAAAGGAGGGAATGGGAAGGAGCTGCGTAGACTGGCTCTCTACGTCTCCAAGAGACTCCAGTGTGGTCAGTGGTAGTGCCTGTTCATAACACCCACAGTCCAAGTTGCTGCCTTGTGGCCACCTCTACAAAGCACATTCCCAGGCAAAATGAAAGTTGAAAGGCATTGCAGGGACACTATATCCTTCCTTTTTAGAAGCAGGAGGTACCTCCTGCTGCTCCATGCTGTGCAGCCATGGAGCCACCAGCCAGCTCTGCTCAAAGCACTGCCAGTGGTGAAGCTGAGGCTGTAGAGGAGCTGGTGTGGTTTGTGAGACCCGTGCAGGAGGTGAAGGAATATCTGTGGGACTAATCTGTGTCAAGCCACATCCACCCACAACTGCAATGTTTGCAATAGCCAAGCTGGCTATTCTGAAGCTAGCTCAGGCCTGCCTGTATGATCTTCAGAACAGAAATAGCCCGCAGGCAGCTCTACTTTAAGGTATTTATCTGTCTGGGTTTTCCAGCTCATACAGCACAGTAAAGATCTGCTGGGTGGGCTAAATGGTCCTCCAAATCACTGCCCCCCATGTCAGTTATGTGCATTACAACTGGGCTCTAGTTCATGTAAACTGAAGAGACAACTTTGACATGAAGACCAGAGGTACAAGCTAATGATATGTAAGAGAGGCAGTAGCCCTTGCCATCTAGGGGCAAATACTGTCTTTTTCTTGAGACATTAGTGGCTCTCACAGAAGACCACTCACTGTCCTGCTGCATTCCTTCTGCAGCACTCTCAGCAGACAACTCGGTAAGGCTGGACACAACCCCCAATCTTGACTCACAACGAGAAAGACTGCAGAGGATGAGAGCTGAGTGAGAAGAGAAGGGAAACAGGGAAATAGATGGCTGTGTCTGGCAAAACTGGACACTGTTCTAGTTGGATAGTGAGGCTGTGCTGCTGTTCTTCAGCCTCTGATGTAGCTAACAGGGTGAAATGTGGCCTCCCAAAGCCCAGGCATGAGAGAATCTAATTCCTGTGATATCCGGCTGAAGCTGTTCAGTATGTTCATCAGTGGCTTGGATGATGACTCGAAAAGCCTCTCTCCCATCAAACTTGAAGATGACACTAAATGAGTAAGAGTGGCCTCTGCAGGGGATGACAGCATTTCAGTTCAGAAACACCTTGAGGTTCTGATGTCTGAGGATGTCAATCCAGAAGACACAGGAGACTCAAGACATCAGTCACTCTGTGAGGCTTAGCCAGGAGAAGCACAGGGTTTAGCCCCGGGGAAGGACAGCTGGCAGCATGGCATAGCTGGGGAGTGATAGACTGGGTCGCTGGCCTGCTGAAGGTGACCCAGGGACTTGCAGTGGGCTGCAGGCTCAGGCCACAACACATGCTTCTCTGAACAAGGCCATATGTAACTGAGCTGCAATAGAAAGAGCAAGGCTTTCAATCAATGGATGCTTTAATATCTCTTTGCTCAGCACTGGTGAGATCTCAACCAGAATAGAGCCTGGCCAAGGAGGGATTTGGAAATGTGGGAACACCACCAGGATAGACATGAACACCAAGGATAAGCTTGAGGAACTGATGCTCAATTGCATGAAAATGAGGAAAAGAGATGATCTCTTACAATTACCCAAAGGGGACTTAGAAAGATCACAGAGCCAAAGTCTTCCTGGAAGTGGAAGATCATACAGAAAAGGGCAATGGCTGCAAACTACATCTTGGCAAGTGGATATTTGGAATATTTTGCTGGGTGAATTGTTCAGCAGAGGCTGGAAATCCTCCTTGGAAGTTTTCAGGACTGGAAGGAGTCAGAGATAATGGCTGAGTAAAATGCCATGAAAAGCAGGTCTACTGACAAAAAAGCATAAGAGCAAGGTATTAGAGTTCTTAAAATTCAGCTATGGAAAGCAGCTGTACTAAAAATGATTTTGCATGGCTCTGTAAGGGCACAGCAGGGATGCTGTACCCTGAGAAAGGCATGTCCGCAGTAAGGAGTGCCATGCTGAGCAAGGTGGGGGCCTGTCACAGCACCCTGGGCTCCGAAGAGTTGAATTGCCAGCTCCCTGCATGCCTCTTCTCCTCCTGTTTATGGGGATGGGTAAAAACATGCTTGGGGCAAGGAGGAAAGGGCATCTTTAATGAGATTAGGGCTTGATTTGAGGTTTTAATGAGGCACGGAGCATATGGTTCCCTCCTTCCACTGAGAAACGAGAAAGACTTGCTGCCTGTTCAAGCAGGGCTCTGTGTTCCCACCACCTTGTTGCAATTTGAACAGAAATGTGGTCTCTGTGAGGCACTGTAGCTGTGCCTCACAGAGATCAGACCTCTGTCTAGGATGTAGCAAGCAGAAGGATCAGGGACCCATACCAGGTCTGTAGCACATCTTTTCCGAGGCAGGTCAGCCACCCATGCAGGGGCCTTCTCCCAAGGCTGGAGAAGCATCACTGAAAGATGTCTCAGTGACACAGGGAGGGCATCACCTACTCCTCATTTCCAAAACCTTTTTTTGTATCCCACTGCACATTTTAAGACATAAAGAATAAACTTTGGGTGGCAGCTTCTGTCTTTTGGGAGTTTTCCCTGTGCAAGCACAGCATTCTACTGAAGCAAGGAGCTGAAGCATCCTACCTGGACTGTGAACAAACAGAGAAGCTCAGTTTCCATTTGACAAATACATCCATTCACTGGGGTTTTTTCTATTTTTTTTTTAATCGGGGGACCAAATTGCCCTTTACAGTGTGTTCTCTGTGTCCCCAGGCCCACATATACTTTCCAGCAGCTCTCCTCAGCATTCCACATTACAAAATCAATCTCTATTTAAGTAAGAGGGGGATATCTATTTCTTAATTTTTTAATAATGTACTTTGTGATTTGTTACAGCTCTCGGTGTTGTATTATTTATTTATTGTGCCTACAGGGGTGCCCTGCCACATGGTAATAGAGGAGCTGCAGGAATTAGAGACCTAAGCAAAATCAAGTTCAATAATTTCACTACACTGTAAGACTCTGTCTAGAATTAACAAAGGAGCAAAACTGCAATGCAAGGACAACAAGAACAATACCATAATGGTTTTGCTCACAAGTTTTTACAAACCTAGTGGAAGTAAGCTAACCTGGAAAAATCAATCATAACTGAAAGCAAAAATTCAAACTGGATTTTAATATATCTCCCAAGGTGTTTCACAACTGAGTTATTTTCTATGGAATTCTTGAAAGTTAATTATGAATTTGCACCTGATTGAAACAAGTATCAAGGTTTTCTTTTTCTTCCTCTCTCGCCTCCTTCCTGCAAAGATGATTCCCTTTCAAAATACACTCAGAAGCTCAGCAAAAAGATCATTGCAAAACCTTGCAAAACATCTGCATTCGTTAGGTGGTATCTCAGCCCAGTGGCAAAGCTCTGACTTCAGCAGGCTAGGGTTTACTTTAAGCAACTGAGTTAATTTATCACTGAAATCTGAAAGCCGGAAAAGCAGGACTCCTGGGCCTTGCCTGCACTCTGTGTCAGCCTTCGGGGAAGTCACAGTTATACCTGTTGAGGCACGATGGCTACAGCATACCTGCATCCTCAGTGTTTGGTTGCAATAAGTGCTACTGGCAGCCCAGGGCCACAGCCTCTGCTTTTCATGGGGACAGTGTCAGTGATCATGCTCTCGGGTGGCACGGGATGGGAGAAAGCCAGAGACAGTGTGTGGTTAATCACAACTGTACACATCCCCGTCTGACCTCCTTCATTGTGCATGGGATCTAATTTAGAGAGGAGCTGGAGCTGCTGGGAATCAGCAGCTTTCTGTTTCCCTTGGGAAATAAGTATTTGACTTAGTAAAAGCTGATTCAGGTGGAGCTGGTTCAAATCTCTGAAGGTTTGGCCACTCAGTTTTTAAAACTCTAAATTTTCTTCATCTCTCTGCAAAACTCTGTGCTTCATTTCCTCCTTTCAAGATCTTCAAGGGTCTTCTCTTCCTGTTGCTTCTTCCCCAAATCCCCAAGCACACCTGGCATCCAGAGGTGCATGCTTTTTCAGGGCCATTTGCCTGTGACTCCTGAAGCTGTCTCTCAGTGGTGTCCCAGCTACCAGGCCAGCCCTCAATGAATGTCATACCGTGACACTTTGCACTTCACCCCACTGCCAGCTTTCTGCTCAATGAACTTTTCTAAAGGAGTCTTCCCAGGAGACAATTTATCTCCTGACTATCAGGATATTTGGGTTTGTGGTGAGAAGTCAGGTTCTTGGAGAGAAAGCAGCAGCGACGGTCACACTGAGCCTTCCCCTGCTTGCTGCAGCCTTCTGAGATGCTGTGCTGCTTTAGACACTAGAATGAGAGGAAGACAAAACATTGGGGTTTGTTTCTGCTTTCTGGAACTGAAGAAATGGGAAGTGACTAGTCAGGAATGATGTAATCCAGCAATGAGAGACTCAGCAATCTCAGGTCCTATTTGGAATAGTTACAGAGGAAAAAATGCCATTCTCTGCAGGAATGGTTGCTTCAATCATACCTTAGAGGAACTTCCAAGAAATCAGTCTTTGGATCCCAGGTTTCTTTGGATGGGACATCATTGACTCATGATATAATTGTCGCTGAACCTTGGTATTAAGGGCCTGGGTTTGCCTCATACGGAATAAAAATTCATCAGAGTTAATTGAGTGCTGCCTATAGGCAAATGTCGTAGTTTAAGGCCTGCCACACAGCCCACTCACTGCCCCCCCACCTCCTCCCTCGGCTCCTGGAGGGATGGGGAAGAGAAT
>WYDI02033375.1:7500-14431 GCA_009867235.2 Psittacus erithacus | reverse complement strand
GTGCTATGAAGAGGGGGATGTGGAAATGAATGAGGGGTGACCCCCGGGGGGGGACCAGGAGGGAGGATGGGCAGGACAGGACCCCGAAAGCGGGGCGGGGGGGTGGGGAGGGGGACCGCCCAGGAATGCGACGGAGCGACGGAGCTCCGGGAAGTTCGGTCAGATGATTCCCAGCGCCTGACTCACTTCGCGACACTTTCACTCGGGAGAGAAGTAGCGGCAGAGGAGGAGGAGGAGGAGGAAGAGGAGAAGGAGGAGAGGCCAGAGAGCCTCCTTTCCGCACGGGCGCCCAGCGGAGGTGGGGGCTGCACCAGGGGCCGCAGCGCCGGTGCGGAGGGGTGCGGAGCCCTGCCCTGTCGTGCCTCAGCAGATGGGCTGCCCCCCTCCCTGTTGTGCTCAGGCGCTTGTTGGGTGGACTGTTTTTCCCCTTCCTTTCCTCTCCCTGCCCTCAAAAAAAAAAAAAAAGAAAAAAATTTAAATCCCCAAGATGGGGGGAAGGGGGAAAAGTTGGCTGTAATTTACCCCAAAGTTTCAGTAAACAGCACTCTTCGATTTCTTTGCAATCTCGCTTCCAGTTGCAAAGAAAAGGGAGAAAGTTCAATGTTTTCAGCGCGTCTGATCAGGGGGAGAACACAGACCAAACAAGCAGACACAGTTCTACCCTCTCAGAGCCTTTTCCCAAAAAAGATACCCACCCCACCTCCCCCGCCCTCGTCTCAGGGATGCTGGGGAAGGGGGGAAACCTTCTTCACTTGAAAAACTAGGGGGGAAACAAAAATAAACCCCAAACTGCCTGGTGCCTTCAGTGAGTAGGAAGCGAGGGTTGTCCTCCCTGCCTGGAGAAGTTTGGGGGTGGCCAGGCTGAAGGTGGGGGTAAGTGAAAAGCTGCTTTTGGGGCAGTTCAGGTGGCGGGAGGCAGAGCAGACACCTGGGAGCCCTCCTTTTCCCGGGAACCTCCTCAGGGCTGGGAATCCGTTGCGAGGAGATTACTCCGAGAGTTGCTTACAACAAATGTACTCCCTCCAGAAAAGCACCTGGAGATAGGCATTAAAAATTAATGCACTAAACGCGACAGACCAGGGCGTAATGATTATCTGGCCAGATTTCCACGGTTCAGCTTCAGGTCCAGACTGAGCTGTGACAAGGAGCAGAGGAGCTTGTTTTGTCTGTCAAGACTGATCTATTTATTTTATTCCGAGTTTCGAGAAACCCAGTGAATTTGCAGATATGTGCCTGATTCTCTGGTGTGACCATTCGGTATTTATTGGCTTTTGCCTATCGCACGTGCTTTGCAAGGAAACTTTTGGGTGCATTTCTAATTGCTGTAAGAAAATTGACTTGAGGACTGGAAAAGACGTATTCGGAAAGGGGGGAAAAAAATAAGGAAACCATTACAAGTTAATTGTCGATAATTATATATAGGCAATTGCCCAAGGTAGGAAAAATAGACGGAAGGTTGAGATGCACGCTCTCAGGACAGGCTGGTAATATTCTCCAAGAGAAAATGTGTGTCTCCCTTCAGAGTGGAAAGAAGGGTGTTGATTCTTTTACAGCAGCCCCACATTCATTCCAAGAAATAGGAAATTCTTCGCCTCACAACCGTTTTTGGCATCTGCATTATCCCAGCGCTTTTAAGGTGCATTTTCTCCTCTGTGAAAGAGAACTCTTTGTCCTTTTTTCCCCCAAGACTATGGCTTCCCAAGGTAGACACTATTTTGTGCTTGTCACATAGAGAGGGAGTGCAGGTTTGCAGTGCTCACAGACAATTGATTGTCTGCCCTAATGTGTTTCATTTACATGTTTATAACGTCAATAGTGCTGGGGTGTCCACTGTACCATTCATTCCAGCATTCCCACAAGGGTGCAATTGTCTGAATGGCCAAGTCAGACACCTTTTTGATTGCTCTTTAGTTGTCTTTTTAGGGTACAGAGAAAAAAGGAGAGAAATCTGTGATGCAGAAACACTAGTTGAAAATATTTCAAAATTAAACGTCACCGTTAAAGTAGATGTGAGCGTTACACAAACAGTGTATTTTAAGTAAGGCTCTGAAGGTTGAAACAAATTCAGAATGTGAGGATGATTGCTCCACACGACATCCAGTCCCATCCCTTATTTTTTTAGGCTTTTAAAAAATGATTTGTAGTTTTCATTATCGTTTCAGCTCCTGTAAATGCATCCACCTCCTAAGTCTTTGTATGCTTAACTGTAATTTGAGATTTTCCCCCCTATATATTTACGTATCTCTGTTTATGCCAACAGCGTCAGCTAATCACTTGGAAAGTCTATTGAGAGAATATCTGGGCTGTGAGAAGTACAAACTTAAAAAAAGAGAAAAGAATAAGATCCAAATATTTCTCCATCAAGCATTTTTAATGAAAAAACCCGACAATGCCTAGACTTTTTCTTGAAGCAATTTAACTTAAATAGCTGTGCACCAACTTCTCGCTCCTGTGGTTGCCGTCCTCATGCGTTGTGAGCTTGCAAAAAAGTGTTTCTAGGAGTTTCCAAGTTCATACAAGATTACTTTCTAAGGTGTACTGCGCTGTTTTGATATGCCACACTGTCCTTTATCACTGAAGTTGCTTCTGAGGGAGGCAAGAAGCGATTGCTTGCGTTTTGCATCTGAATAAATAAGCTACGCATCTTCTGGAAACTTAGAGAGAGATGTATGCATGCATATACACTTAGGCGTGCCTGTGTCGTGTGTGCACAGATAGGGTAGGGATAGGTATAGGTGCGTCTGAAAATAACTGTTCACAATTCAGGCTAGATCATTTCTCCTTAAAAAGGATGCTGATCCCAGCAGCTACAATTAATACAAGTTGACCTGTTCCTGCCATGATCATAAGGGAGAAAAGCACCAAGTCCTGTAGCTTCTGCTTGGGAGGTAAAACGAGGGGAAACTTTTTTTCTCTATATAATTTTTCTTGTAATTTTAAAAAATGCCTGTTTGTGGAGATTTTTTTTTTCCCTGTGCCTAACAGGGAAGACACAGTAGATGTACCGTTAGCTGAACCCCTGACACGGCGGTCTTTTGAATGCCTTAGGTATGATTTCACTTTCGCTCACATCAATGCTGACCTGAATGCCTTTCATATCTGATCCGCTGTGTCTCTCCCAGTAAACATCCCCTGAGGGGAGAACAAAGAAAGGAGCTCTTCTTCTTCTTAATCACAATTCAGCCCATTCACCGCCGGCAGGCTACATTTGCATTCTGCAACAGAAAGCCAAGATGAAAAGAAAAAAAAAAAAGGGGGGGAAAAAAAAAAAAAAGGAGAGAGTGAGAAGAAGGGGGGAAAAAGCAGAAGGGTGGAGGCTGAGTAAAATAACTTAGGTGTTTGTAGCTGTTTGTTGGGCTTCCCCTAGTTACAAGCCTTATATAGATCCTGCTCTACCCAGCCTTGGCTCTTCTGACAGGCAGATAGTGTTACAAGATGGCATGCCTGTACTATTCATGGCCACTCGCTCTAACACTTGAGGTAGAAAGTGTCAGGGAGGGATCAGATTCTACTCTGAGAAGTCTGTTATAGTTAGGGTCAGGTGTGTGTACTCTCAGCTCTTGACTGCTGCCTATTATTTTGTTTTAATTACTATTATTGTTTACTCACCGTGACCTTGGGGAGCGGGGCTGGCTGGGGGTGAGGCAGCCTTGCCCGCCATCGGCGGGTGGATTACCGGGGAAAAAACGCCCTTTCCCCCATGGAAAGATATATTTTGTGATATTTTTATGCGATCTGGAAGGGTCGGGCTGGATGCTTCTGCTCTTGGCTGGGCGGGGGGCTGCGACGGGGCCGTGGGCCGGTGGCAGTGGCAGGGCTGTCCCCGGACTGGCTAGCGGCATAGCCTGCCCCGGCCTACTGGGGAAAAGCAGCAACTCGGCGAATCCTCAGCGACACCACAAAATTAACACGGAGGAGGAGTAAGGCAAGACTTGTGGAAGTTTCTATAGCTGGGCTCCCTGGGTTTCGTAGTCCAGTTCATATCCATTTTCCGGCTGTGTCTTCCCTCCAGATTTTTCTGTTTGCTTATTCTTCAGAAGCTCTTCTGTGCTTTTAATCAGGTTTTCTTTTTAAAAAATGGTGAGGTCTTTGGTAGTAGTCACTTTTTTCTCACCAAGACAAGGTTTATTTATAACTGGATCCTGCTTACTGAGAAGTATTTAAGCCCTTTCAGGCAGAGCTGTCAAAATTTCCTGTGTTGTTTGCCTTTATTTGCAACATGTAAAAAGTAATATGCAGTTGCTGGTGTTGGAATAACCGGGGTAGTGCAGAAATCTCAAGTGACAAGTTTTCAACTACACTATCTCCTGCCGACCAAACTGTCATTTTTTTTTTTTTTTTTTTCCTCCAGAAACCACTTTTAAGCTCCTAACAGGTTTTAGTTTGGGGTTTTTCATTTTGTTTTTTTTTTTTTTTCCCTATCAGCAAATAGATTAAACGTGCTAAAGCAACTTCGAGAGGGAAGAACAGTTTGAACAATGAGGAGCGGGAGGGATATCTTATTTCCCTGTAGCTGCTATGGCAGATTTCACTCATAAGGAGCAAACTAACCGAGATGTTACCAGTTGAACAGAAGCATGTGACACAGATTCCTGATTTTTTTCCCAGAAGATTTGCAGAATTTACAAAAAGAGATTATCTCTACACCTTCCACCCTCCTCACCACCCCCATGACCCAAGCAACGGAGGATTTAGGCAGATTTACTTCAGTAAACACCTTTGGACACTTGGGGAAAAGTAGGAGGCTGTTTGCAAAAGCAGGCTTTTGTTAAGTGAGGTGCTGGATAATGCTTTACCAAGCAGCTGTGATATTAACCTACCCAGTAATGCTGGTAATAGCATTAACTCCTTGTGCGCTCAGGGGCCCTGCCCGGCCTATCATATACCGGACCTAAAGGGAGTTTTAGTATAGGTCAGTCCAGGAGGTGCCACTGCTGAAGCCACAGCACCCGCTCAACCTGACACATCTTCTGCCTGGTGTCAGCCGAATCTTTTGGGGTCAATCCATCAGATACAGGGCTAGGGAGAGCCATGAGGCAGAGCCACAATAGCTTCTTCTGTCAGTTTGGGGGCATCTATGTGTGCACGCAAACTCACACTCTGTATCTACTCCACACGTACATACCATATCCTCAGACCTCTCTAGGAAAGCTTGCATGCATTGCTAAGACAGAAAGGTCAGTTTAGGTTTCGCACTCAAATAGCAGAATAGCTGGGAAGTTACACTGGCAAACCTGTATGAGTCACTTCCCATTAACTCTCGTGGTTTGAAGGAAAACCATCAGCTTTCTGGGGGCTTCAATTCCCAAAAGTGAACTTCTCTTTTGCTTTTCTTGTTTGTTTGTTTGTTTGTTTGGGGGTTTTTTTGGTTGTTTGTTTATTTATTTATTTATTGTCTTTTTTTTTTTTTTTTGTCCAAAACCTGCTTCCTGCTCTTTTCTAAGCCATTAGAAGAAGGAGCTAATAAGTTAGTAATTTTTGCTGGCATAAGAATAACTTTACAGGTGTTTCTTTTCTGAGCTTGAATAAGATTGCTTCATTTGGGGCTTTTTGTTGTCGAGGACTTTTTTTCTTTTTCTTTTCTTTTTTTTTTTTTTTTTTTTAAGTGTAGGTGTCAATGTTAGAGCAGCCACAAATGTGTGAGAAAGCAAAGGGTATGAGACATGACAGAATTAAAGGTGTTTGCTAGGTTGTTACCCGTGTGTCAAGCTGCAAGCTCCCTTTGTCGCAGCCTCCTGCCTCCTGGAGATTCGATAGTGCGGATCCACTTCCCCTCCACTTGATACAGCAGTTTCTGACTGGGGGTTTTAATGTGGTGCAGTCGTTGCTGTTGCACTGGCTTTCCCAAATACATTTAAACACCTCAACGTTGTGCACAGCCTGCTAGTGCCCCCTTACAGAAGGATGCTGGGCACTGGAGCACTAGGACAGCAGCCATAGCATTGCGCTGCTATGGCTGGCATGTAGCATCGTTTGGCAGGAATGTCATCCCATCATCCCATAATTACGTTTTATGTTATTTGTATGAATGACCAAGCATGCAGTATTCCTTTTGAAATCAAAGGAAGGCTTAAAATGCGTTTTTGAATACTTTCAGACCATGGTCAGGTCACAGTTTGGGAGCTGAATTCAACTGATCTCATTTGTGATCTAATTGAGGTTGGCAACAACCTTAGCAGTAGCAGTAACACACAAATACAAATCAAAGAGCAGAATTCAGCAAATCAGATCTTTTGCTCGAATCCTGCCTGGGAGTTATTCTCCAGCTGCCAACAGAGAAGTTAAACTTTGTCCTGCTTCTCAGCGGCTGTGCGAGCCTTGCATATTTTTCGTGTCTTTTGCCGGGAAAGTTGAGTAGGATGGATGGGCACACAAAGGCGAGGAGGGAGTTGTTGCCCCTTCGGAGAGGAGTAAGGCGCAACGGCTCGTCCAGTGTGTTTCTGGAGAGCCCAGTGTGGGAGGTGAAGCGGAGAATGGGGTTGGGAAAGGCTAGAGAGAGGGATGGATGGCCCTAAACAGGAACGATTATTCTAAGGAAAAGTCGAGGCAGCTCCCTATCTTTACATCTATCGCTGCGGATTCCCGGAATGCAATTACCAGCGTGGCTGAAAATTGCTGACAAATTTCCCAGGATCTGTTGGGAGCCGGTGTGGCGACTGTCGGGACCGGGACCCTGGACCGGCAGCCAGGCAGGCGGCGGCCCCGACGCGAGGGCTCTGTGCGGACCCTGGGAGGGTGGCTTGCCCCAGGCACGACATCCCCGTCAGGGCACTTCCCCGCCCCCCCAAGCCGGGATGATGCCAGACACCTCCTCCGGGACATCCCCCATCACCTGCCCCGGCCGTGCTGGCGGGGCGGTGGAGCGGGGCAGGGATTCCCGGCCTCCCTCGGGGGTCTCTGCGGCCTCCTGTCAGGTGGGAGCTCGGTGGTG
>WYDI02033375.1:0-5000 GCA_009867235.2 Psittacus erithacus | reverse complement strand
ATATACCACACACAAACTTTATTTTAAAAGCCTTTGCTCCCAAGAGCTACAGATTCATTTGCCTGTCCAATATCCCTGAGGCCAATATTTAAAATGTAGCTCACAGAAAAATAGGTGGCCAGTAGCCTCTTAACAGTTATCTAGTTAAAAAATGGGATTTCAGTTTTAAAAAGTCTTAGAAGGGTAAAAGATTTATTTCTTCTTTGATCATTTGTGGAGAGTTGTTATTTATTTCAACAGTGGATTTTCATATAAGCTTCTAAGGGAGATGTTACCCTGTGTGCAGGCAGGGCACACAGGATGGACTTCTCAAGTGCCATATCATCCCAACGGTGTTGCTGTGATAAAAGCATCACTTTGCAAATACCTGTAAGCATAGTCAGACTGTTGGCTGGCAGGAATAAAGGAAGCTGAGTTGTGGCAGGCTAGTGGAAGGGAGCAGGAAACTGGATTAAGATTGAAATATATATGTTCATTAGGTGACCATAAATTTGTAGCTCAGCAGTTCATCAAGACTAAACATGAACATGGAGTATATTTAGCCTCTCTTAGAGGTGCCATAAGCTTTATCTATAGAAAGTTTTTTGGTGGTGGTGGGTTTTTTGTTTGGGTTTGGTTTGTTTTTTTTTTTTTTCTGTTTGTTTTTTTTTTCTTTCTGTTTGTTTTTTTTCCCCTTCTTTGTCACCTTTTTAAACTCTCTTCAGGTTTGCTGCAAGTGTTTGCTAAGAGATTAGCTAGTCAGCTTCCATGGCAGAGGTAGCCCTGGGAAGCAGCCCATTGCGGAGAGGAATGCTCAGTAGGTCAGGGTGTGAAGATAGAAGAAGCTGCCCAATTGAGGCTGGGAATCAGGTATTTCTCTCTTTGTTTCTGATCAGAAGCAAAGTGCTTATAGAAAGGTTTGTGGCGAGACACCAAATTACAGCAGGAACACAGATATTCCCACTTTTACAGGCCTACCAATTAACATTTTGGCTTACACAAGTTTATGAAAGAAAAGGTTTATTTATTTTCCATTAGTAAATGCAGCATCTTAGTTTGATTGTATAAAGATTGTATCGCTCTAGCCATGAAGGGCTATTTGGTCCAAGGCATGGTGCTTTACTTGAGGGCTGTAAGTAGGTATGGGAGAGAGGGGAGGAGGGGGAGGAAGGAGCACACAGCAAAATGAAAGTATCCCTTCTCCAAACAGCCCAGTTTAAAGCCTAAATCTGAAATCGAATCTGCTCAGCAAAACCTGTACAATTTTTCTATCTGTCCTTAGTCTGCTTCCTTTCAGCCATGACAGTTTTACTAACTGAAATGTATGGACTTGCTTTCTCTGGTACCTTTTCTCAGTATGCATTTACATCAAGTACTTCAGAGAGCTGAGTGATATATGTAGGGGGACAGCTTGCACAGAATAAGCTTTAATGGTTAATTTTTGTATAGCTTTATAAATGAAAGAGACTTAAACCTACTAGCAGTATAGATCACAAGACCTTATGTGGTCTATTCTTCTCTAGATGCACAAGAGATTTACGTGCCTAAGTCCCATAAGAGTTAATGGGGGTTACGCATGTAAATCTCTTCCACAGTGAGATAATAGACCCTTTTATGTATGGATAGCTGTATTCCTACAAAAATCACCTACTGAACAGTAGAGTTTATGTCCTGCCCTCTTAACAAATGTTTATAAAGCGAGCAGGCCAGCAGATGAGACCAGGAACATTGAAAGATGTCTCAAACCAGCAGTGACCTGCATGCCCCATCAGAGGGTGGCAGCACAGGGGCCAGTCGCAGGTCTGCCTTGTCCTGTTGGTTTGGTGTACTGGTTTTGGTCTGCTTTGAGTGATGACATTGCATGTCTGGTGGTGATGGGGTCTCACATGGGCTGATGTAGGGTCTCACCTCTTGACGAGTCCTAGATGAGGGAAACCTCTTGCTCCATGGATTGCCCAGGAGATTGAGAGGGGAGTAGCACAGGTAACTGTGGGGGTGCACATCTCCCTATGTCTCTGCACCCTATCCCACCTGTAATGGGGGGCTTATAGCCCCAAAGTCAGCAACCCTCAGCAGGACTGTCTGGGGTGGCTGACAGAGCACTGTGGTGGTGGCACAGTCTCCCAAAGCCCAGAAGCTGCTAGAGCCGCACAGACTCTGGCATGACCTCCTACCCTGGGAAAGCAAGCAGGATTTGCTTCCGATGGGTATGGCCTCTGTGCTGCTCTGTGAGCATATATATAACTTGGGTGATCTGTATCTGCCAGCCATGATGAATCAGATCAAGATCTTCTCCCCCTGTAATGTGTAGCAAGAGATAGCCGGTGCCATGGCACACACGTGTCAGGAACGATCCTGAGGCTCTGTGAACCACAGCTCTTTTTACCATCACTGTTTCTTTCCATCACTTGTCTGCTCCTTCCCAATAGCAATCTGAGAGAGTTGGGTGAGCTGCAGACTTGCCAGCCCCCAGGCCTGGCAAATCACAATCCAAAAAAGCCCCACCCCAGTTTAAAATGTGAGACTATCAGATTAAATCCAAAGGTTTCTACCAGGAGTGGGATGGGAAAAGCCCATTGTTTGGTGATTATCGTATCATCAGCCCCAGCTGATACTAGGATGCTCAAGGAAAACACACTTCGGTTACAGCTGATTTTCAGATTCCAAAATGGTGCTGCAAAGTCTGTGCATGCCTAATTATATTTTATGCTAGGCTGTGCAATACAAAATGTATGCTGCAGCAATCAGTGAGTTAACAGTATCAATCAATTTGTAAACAGATGAAGTCACTCATTCCCAAACTAGTTTTCCAAAAACAATTACTAAATTACAATAGAAAAAAATTGTACAGTTACTGTATTTGTGCGCTGTGTTACAATCAACATACCAGGGAAACAAAACAATTTAATGCAGAAAAATCATCATTCATCTACATTATAATTGCTTCTTTTTCACATCTACAGGGCGGTTAATTAAAATTGTGATTAAATGCGGTCGCGCTGCCTAAGATGTCTTGCCCAAAACAGGTGGTACAGAATTTAAAAGTAAAAAAAATGTAATTAGCATTGGAAATTGAGAAATTGCCTGTAAGAATCAGTGTTAATTTCAGTCAGTGATGAGGTAATTTATAAATGAATGCAGTGGAGGCTGTGCAAATGCACAATTGCCTTCCTGCCTATTCTTAGCATTCTCAGCATGCAGGTGAAAATGTTTTCAAAATATTGAGGCAATTTGAAAATCAATCCGTGCATTCAGTATCTTTTTCCTTCTCATTCACAGCAAATGCTGAAGAAATGCTGCCAAAGATGGCATGATGAATCAGTTTTGCACTTTTTGGGGAGTGATATTACATGTGTCGTGGCATCAGCTGGAGTTTAACTGAACAAAATATTTGGCTAAGATCCTTTACAAAGGCCAAAAATGTCGACTCAAGTCCCCGGTAATCCCAAATGTCTTCAGCTATAGTATGTGTTTAAATGATGCAGTATCAAAAAAAGTAACAGCAACCTGCAGTGAGTTGAAACAGTGCAGCACAGACACTGAGAAATAAAAGACATGCTAATATGGCACGGAAATCATAATGACTTCTTGCTCAAAATTAGTACAGCACACGCGAAAAGCCTCGGTAGTACCGATGCTTTCTGTAAAAACTCTCTCTTTAAATATGCATTTCGAATTTCATCCAGCAACCATAAAAGAATTGTTAACTAGGTTATGCATACAGAGATTTTCCCTTAGATGAACTTTGTTTATGAGTATTTTGGTGCTTTCTCTAAACTTTCAGCTATCAAATGAGAAATTCTAATTCCTAATAAAAAAAAAAAGATGACTGGCGGATACAAAAAGCTAGCAGCAAACCTGACAACAAACAGATATTAAAGATCTAAAATCTTCTTGACAGTCAAAAAAAAATCCAAGGATCCAAGGCACATGCTGCTGGAACTGACATTTCCATGATCTGAAGAGTCCTCGTCCCCCTGTTCAAGTCCACAGAGACCTCTGGTTTAGTTATCCCCCTGTATATTTAAAAATAACTTGGACTTTCGATAGCGTTGATCGCTGGGCTGGAATATGTGAAAGTGCTTTGAATTTCTGAACAGGGACATACAGGTGTTGGTATCAGGTTGCTGTAAAACACGCACGATGGCTTTTGAGCATAATGTGCTTTAATTAAAGCAAGCTGGTCTTCCTGCAGAAAGGCTGATTTAGCCATGTAATTTAACTATGGTAGCCCTTTCTATTAATTTTTTCTTGACATGTAATAATGAACTTTTCTTCCAGCTGACACTTACATGTTTGGTGTGTGGGGTTTTTCTGGGGTTATTTTTTTAGCTTTCTGTTTGTTTGTTTGGGTTTTTCCCTCCTCTTGATAAGTCCTGTGCACTTCAGGGATGATTTCAAGGCCATTTAATTTGCTTGTAGAAAAACCTCTGCAAAAGGATTAGGCCC
Source organism: Psittacus erithacus (assembly GCA_009867235.2). Classification (NCBI taxonomy): domain Eukaryota; kingdom Metazoa; phylum Chordata; class Aves; order Psittaciformes; family Psittacidae; genus Psittacus; species Psittacus erithacus. Next base: position 572 of record WYDI02033375.1, on the reverse strand, counting down.
ATGAAGGGCAAAGGGCAAGGCTATGCCATGCTGGTCCTGCTAGCCAGCTGTGATGCTGCAAGAAGGCTGCAGAACAGCTGGGCAGAGGTTGCAGTTTCAGGCCATGGTAGAATGGTACCCTGGCCTCATTTCTGAGCAGGCAGTGCTGGAATAGGTGAGTGCAGCATCAAGTGCCATGCGTGCTCTCTGGCAAGTCAATTAACCTCACCTGCTGATTTTCCCTGTTTAGGAGACAGGGAAACACTGACGAACTCATTCACAGGGCATTTGTGGAGCTTAATATCTTTAAAGTACTCTGCTGTTTTCTGGGACTGAGGAAGAACAAATATTCGTTGTTTCATCAGAAGGCAAGTGGATGCCAAGGAATTTGACTGAGAAAAATATAAATGTATGTTTCTAATAATCAAATTCTCAGAGTTTATTATACAACCAATTATTCTAATTTAGAAGACAATACTGCTTTTAACTGCCCCCCCCCCCCCCCCCTTTTCATCTCCATAGTGCAGAAAATGAAATAGGTAATTATGTATCAGGAGTACGGTATGTCTAGTAACTCGTAAATATAAGATATC